>OVBL01000549.1:0-265266 GCA_900406555.1 Pseudoturritis turrita
TTGTATATTGCTTCATATGATTTATTATACTTTATTGCTTTTTGGCAGTAACAAAAACTCATGATTGTCTCACTCACGATTGTCTCTCAGCCCTTTTTTTTGTTTTTATAAAATGTAAATTATATTTCGGAGAAAAGAGTTTGTTATAATAGCTTGGCGAAGCCACGTATTTTCAAGAAGACTAAAAAAAGATAAAAAGCCTACTTGAAACCAGGTGAAAGATTTTAGAAATCAATTCGAGAGCCATCACTCATAGGTGAACCATAGCGATAGAAGATTCTTGAAGTTTTTGTGGAGAAGTCGTCTTAGGATAGCATCTTTGATACACCGATCAATCTGCCCAAACAAGACCGAGTGCGTAATAGGGGAGCCATTATTAGAGAGGTAACTATGCACCAGAATGAAAGTTGAGTTTTTATTACATCGTATTTTAATGTTGTCTTTAAGTGTTTTATATTTTTATGGATATATTCGATAATTGATTTATATTTTTTTATTAATTATGGATATATATATATATATCGAATATGATGATATCATATATATATATATATATATATATATATATTATTATTGGAGAAGTGAATATGGCTCACAGCGAAAATTGAGACTTAAAAATACTAAAATACCATTAATAAAATATTTTACCTAAAAAATCTTGAAACCGAAAGAATTTGGTCTCTGAGTAGTCGCCGCAAATATCAACTCTAAAACCCTAACCTATACGAACCCTAATCTATACATTTCCTATAAATATAAAACTTCAAAGCTCAGCATTATCTAAAAAATTAGGTCTTTATTCGGCCGCATGATGATGAAGCTGACGGGGAAGGAGATTAAGAGGAGGTAGAAGAGGATGATGGGAGAAGAGAAAGGAGATGAAGAGAATGAGAATAAGAATACTACGAAGACAAATACTATGAAGATGATGAAAAAGAAGATGGGTTTCATCGTGAACAACCGAGGAAGAGACAAAAGAAATCTCTTCGACTTCTTCATAAATTTTGCACATGGATCCTATGGTTTTACCTATATCTCTATTTCTTCACATCTTACTACGGCGGAGACCAATCCTCACTGTCGACGACCACAACACGTCGTCATCTCTGCCATCTCACGCTCTCCTCCACCATTAACACCAACTCCATCGATAAAACATTGATGTTTACTTCTTCTCTATATCAATCACTGATTTTTTTGTTCGATTCGAAATCAAATTTAGCAAGACTCTCTTTTGTAGTTACACGGATTACTTTGAGGGTTTTTTTAGGAAGTAGAAAGATCCAACGAATCTCTTTGATTTTGAAAATGAGTTCTAGGCCGATGGTTTCAGGGATGATTTTTCTATCGATTGCGATGATGACTTCGAAGTCGATGATGTCTTCGCCGATGTGAAACCATTTGTTTTCACTACGACTCTAAAATCCGTCGTCTTCGCCGCTGCTTGGTAAATCTTTTGAGATTTTTTTTAATCTAGCTTTCTTTGAGCGATTGATTTGGATAGATTAGTTTTTCGATTTCAGATTTAAGCTAGACTGAAACTTATGAATTTCTTAGAAACTCATAAACTATATTGATTGCTTTGGTGTGAAAATTTTCCTTTGGAATCGTCTGTTTATGTCTATGATGTTGAGTGTGTATGAGGCATGAGGCTTGATTTGTTGTTCTTTGAAATTATTAGTTTTTGGATATCTTTATATCTGTAGATTTTGAGTGTTGTATTGGGACATGAGGCTTGATTCGTTTCATATATTGATTTAAATATGCTGATAAGTCATCTAAAAATTCTTGTTTATTGTTATTACACCACATGTTAATAGTTTGGAAATAAAGTTGCTCGCTTCAATGGGCAAGCTAAGAAATCTGCAAAGAGGAAAGAAAAAATCAGTATGAGAGATTAGGCATGTGACTGTACACCAATTAGAGGCATTCAAGATCGAGATTATATATGTCATACCAAACTAATACATGGAGAAGATGTATGCCGGTCCATGTGGTGTTTTGATCATCGGTTTGAAGTCGGAAGTTCGAGATTTAACCGAGAACAATCAATGGGGACATCTCATATGTATGAGTCCCAACATACCAAATTTATATATATTATCCTCAAATGGACGTTTCTTGGTTTGTGAATCTTGGTTTGTGAATAAAATTTTTTTAATCAGGTTATTGAAGGTGAAAAGAAAGAGGTTACACAAAGGAATGATCCAAAAAGGTGAAATGAGAGAACATGGAGAACGTAGGACGCTTACGTGGTACACGGTGAACAATACTAACTCAATTTAAAAAAAAATTTGTAATTAACGCCTACAACTTTGATATAATAAATGGATTTCCATAGCTACTTTGAGACACCAACGGGAAATAATATGGTCGAGATTATGATTAAAGGAATGGGAAAGGGATTGATACTGGATATCTTTCCTTTTTCTACTCAGAGAGTTAACTCAAATAGAGTGAATTTTTAGAACATTGACTTTGGAGACAAGAAAATCGAGGCTAAACCTATCTATGGTGGAATTTTAAATATACATGTACCATATACCGAGATCTTTCACGAAGAATAAAAAGAAGAAGAACATGTGCGAGAGAATTATCCAGTATTGGTGAAATTGTGAAAGAGAGAATGGCCAAAGATAGCTTCGAGAAACAAATATATGAGGCTAAAGAGAAACAGATGGTGGCCGTAGAGTTTGCAACCTTTGGAGATCCGACAGGAACTTGTGGGAACTTCAAAATGGGGAAGTGTTCTGCATCTAAGTCAAAGGATGTGGTAAAGAAGGTAACATGGTGATTGGAGTGATTTTAAGATGGGTTTTGTTTGGTTGAATGATTGTGGGTTGTGTTAATCTTTGGAAAAGAACTGTTTGGGGAAGAATCATTATTCGATAGTGGTAGAGAGACAGAGAGACGTTTGGGGACAAAGGGTGTCCGAAGATAGTGAGACATTGGTAGTGCAGGTAAAGTGTGAGAAAAAGAAAGGTAAAGAGGACAATGAAGAAGAAGAACGATGAGGCAGAGGAAAAAGACAAAGAGAAGAAAGTATTGGAGAGAGAACAATTATCGAACCAAAAACTGCAATAAGAGAAAATAAATACAATAACACATTGATAAAAAATTATTATACATGGGAAAGACCAATCTAAACAACGAATACGATGATATTGTTGGAGGATTGAAGGCGAAGCTGGAGAGAAATGCATCGGGTGAACATAAATATGGATTTTTCATCGCCAACAATAATTTATCAAAGATCACACTCCTTTGTTTTGTTTGTTTTTTCTCTCTTTGAATAATAAAATTATCATTTATGTTTGGCGGTGATATGCATGTATAGTGTGTTATGTAGAACTGAGTGGTATTGAATCAAACTGAGTGGTGTTGAATCGAACTGAGTATCAAACTCGCGTATTTTCTGATTTTTGCTTCAATTATTTGATATGATTTTGTTTTCAGATTTTTATAGCTATCCTTTATTGATTATCCTTAGATTCTTATAAACCAGTGATTGGACTATTGTAGGAACTTAGTCATCATTCACAACTACATCTACAAGGCGTTCATAATGCATGTCAAGAACTTATCTTCATATAAACCGCACAGTATGAATATGCAAGTGGAGAAGGCTTTGGCCAAGATTAGAGAATGGAGAACCAGGAGAAACAAAAAAAAAGAGTTTGTGCTTTAGCTAATCATGTCTAAATTATATGATTTGAAAAAAAACAATGTAATAGATATCAATCTTTGGAATGCTTTAAAGGAATGGTGATCGCGATTCACTTGAGTTTGAAGTGTTCTCACAATGGGTTCTAGATATTGGTATGGAAAATTTATTAAAATTCGTAGTGGAGAAAGCGAAATTGACATTCCCGAAGATTTGTTGATTACTTATTGCATGGATCCTATATAAGCAATAGTGTGAGAGATTTATGGTGAAAAGTTGGTATGATTTTTATATGGTATCACATTTACTATAAAAATAGAAAGAACCGACATAAATATTGTATAGTTAAAAGAAATGATCCATGAAAAATAGTAACCAAACAACAATAAAATACTATGAAAGATTTACATTAAAACCGAGAAAAAGTGTTTGCTATAAAATACCAAAACACAGATTGGTTTAATCCAAATATCCAAACATACGAACGATGATGGTGTACAATAACAGACTAACATTAAAATCACGTAAAGTATTTACAAAACTTCCCACCAAATTCTTGTGTCATTTTTTTAAATTCTTTTTGTAAGTTTTCACGCATAAGTAATTGTACGTTGTATCAAGGATAACATCAAGATCTGGTTTGAACATTTTGATTACAGATAAGAATGGAAAGCTTCAAAGTAGAACTGTGAATGTTGTCTACGACGAGGTCTTCCAAAATGTTTGATTTCAAGTTTTAGTGTTGTATTGTTTTTAAAGCTTTACATTTTAGATTATTTTAGATTAATTCCGTTTGATTAAATGACTATCTTATTATCATTTAAAGTGGTTCCCTTGGTTTAATCCTTTGTGAATTTTGATTTAATTTATTAGTATGATAAATTGTGCGCTACGTAAGAGTTATATTTTTGTTTACTCGAATTTGACTATTAGACGTGTTATTCAAAATAATTCATATTTATAAGTTACGTGAGACATTTATACTGTAATTTTACACTAATAGATGTATACGAATATGATTTGGATTTACTTATTGTACTGGTTTATGTTTTAATTTCAAAAAATTTATCCCCGCGCAGGATCTAAGGATATATTAGCGAATATGATCTATTTCTTTTTCAGAAGGTTCATCTGCATCTAATTCATAAAAGTTTAGACTATGGAAACTAATATCGGTTTTTATGAATCAATATTAATTAATTAGTTTTTTTTTATAGGTAACAATAGTATGTGAATTAATTTCTTTTCTATCATTTGCGTTTTATTTCAACACAAATATTAAAGTTACAAAACGAAAACCCTTAATTTTCAAGATGACACTCGAAATATTAAAAATATTATCCAACCCATATTCATTCTTACATGCATATAAGTTTAAAAACTAACAATCATACGTATTTAATTTTTATAAATAATAAAATCGAATATTAAATACTAATGTTAACTAGTTATATATTATAATATGGCGAGATTTATATGTATATGTATATCTAATATGTATATGTATATCTAATATATATATATATACTTTGATCTATGAAGAAGGAATGAAAAGGAGAGAGTGGGAAGTGAAATTTTATTACCTTTTTCTTATCTTTGATACAAGTAACATGTATAGGAGTTTTTTTTTTTTTTGTCGTCCATTACAGAGAAAACATTACATGACCATCCATTTGATTACATAAGGTGAACTCCGTATTCTAGCTGTCTTAGCAAGGTAATCTACATTCACCAACTTTCTTCTAGAAACATAAGAAAACTGATAGTTATGTAAGCAAGCCAGTGAGGTTATATCTTTTACATAGGTAATAACAGATTTATCACCTCTTTCCTCTTTGACTTGTGAACTCTGACTGAGAATATCATACAAGGGC
This sequence comes from Pseudoturritis turrita, assembly GCA_900406555.1. Classification (NCBI taxonomy): domain Eukaryota; kingdom Viridiplantae; phylum Streptophyta; class Magnoliopsida; order Brassicales; family Brassicaceae; genus Pseudoturritis; species Pseudoturritis turrita. The sequence goes on from OVBL01000549.1 coordinate 5,539, forward strand.
TTGGCATCACCCATAAAGAGCACTTCTTTGTATCCCAACTTGTGCATCTCAAACACAGCCATCCTTAACGCCTCTATTTCTGCTTCAAGGACTGAATTGATAGCTGCTATAGAAGTTGAGCCTTGAAGGACTTGTCGTTGATCATTGACTAGATACCAGGCCACACCTGCTCTGGCTTGATCCGATAACCAGGATGCATCTACAAGACAGTGGGAAGGATATTCTGCAGAAAAGTGAGATCGTGATACCTGATCACCGGCATGATTTAATTGTTGTCTATCCTCTTGAAGAGCCCCTGCTTCAATCCATCGATTGTGTTCCATACATGCTTTATTAATAACATGGGGAATATTTTCCCGGTAGTTTTGGAAAAGTATTTTGTTTCTCATTTTCCATATGTTCTAGAGAATAAACGGAAAAATTTGGAGATGATGGTTCTTATGTCCTGCATAATCTAAAAAGAAATGCAAGTTCTGATAGAGAGAATTGGATAGAAGATGGTCACCTGGAGGTGCTAATATTGGTGCCATCTCCCAAATCTCTCTTGAGACTCTGCATTGAAACTTAAGGTGGTTAGTGGTCTCATCTTCTTCACCATACAATAGCTGTCTTAGAAAGTATAGGAGTTTAAAGTGGGTTAACTCAAACCTTGTTGGCAAAGTAAATATTATAAAATTCTGATGGATAATCATCCTATTATAATATTCTTTCTTAATATTCATCACTATTAATGTATTACGGATTGTTTCGTTAAAAATCTTATCATGAAAAAATCCAGTCGGATAAAAATTATGACAAAGGAAAAAGAGTACGGTCTCCCCCTAAAAACAAACAGATATGATCTTCTCTTTATAGATCTCATAGATGACGCATTCCGATGTTCTAAATATGTTTTCTGAATGTTGTAGTTGGAAGCGCTTTTGTGAATAGGTCTGATGCGTTGTCAGTTGACCGAATGTACTGAACATCAATCTCCTTGATGCGGAAAACCCAAAGAAGCTTTTCTCTAAGGTGGTAGATTGGATAATCCTTGGCTTCAGTTGGATTCGTGTAGCACCAATATTGAGTATATTAAACTCAACACCTGAACTATCTTAAAATGCTCCAAGCAAATCAAGGCGGTGGAACCTTAGAACGAAGTTTGCAGGTAGCCCCAACAATGAGTATATTAAACTCACCACCTGAACTATTTTACACCGCAGACAACAGACTTTAGTTAGTGAATGGCCACACAAGAAGGATGGAAAACTCTTGATAAACTGGTTGATCAATACGGATATTACACACCGAAGGATCGAGAAGTTCACAAGGAATTAAATGAGAATCACTCTCACAAAGAAAAACGGATTTGTTTGATTAAAAATTTGGATAGTTTCTCCAATGGAGATTACATGTATTTAAAAGAAAAAGAAACTTGATAAGAAAGCTAGATATTAAATTGTCTTGAAAACTAAATAGAAATAAATCAGAGTTGAATGTGAATCCAATTCTTGGTGTTCTCTTTGACTTCAAATGACTCTTGATATCTGATTTTCGTCACTCCTTTGGACCAGAAATATAAGTCATTTATTTTGGGCCTTCTTGACTTGATAATAGGCTTAAAATGGGCTGGACATGATATATATCATCCCCAATGGATTTATGAATACTCTCCTTGTCCAGAATCTCATAAATCAGCCTGTTAAGTGCTTCTCTGAGCTGCTTGGTTCGTGCCCTTGTCATTGGTCCAACTGGTACAAGCAATGTCTCCTCTTCATTGTCCTTGTTGCTCTCCATGATCACATCATCCCCTTCCACTTGAAAATGATTTGACCTCAAATCAGACTCACCTACATCAAAAGGAATCAAGTCAGAAACGTTGAAACTAGAACTTATGTTATACTCACTTGGCAAATCTAGCTCTAAGACTTGAAATGTACTATCTGTCCTTGGCATCAGTTTGGACTTTCTTTGGGCTGTAAAACGTTCCTTCCTCATATGAACCCAAACTAGATCACCAGGCTCAATCACTTTGCGTCGCCCTTTGTTTGCTTGCTTTTGGTACTACCCAGTCCTCTTTTCAATGTTCAGCCTTGCTTTCTCATGAATCTGCTTAACAAATTTAGCCTTTCTTTTTCCATCTAAATTCAAACGCTCATTGAAAGGTAAAGGTGATAAACCCAATGGAGTCAAGGGATTAAAACCATACACAATCTGAAAAGGTGAAAAATTAGTAGCATAATGGACGACATGATTATAAGTAAACTCAACATACGGCAAAAAATCTTCCGAAGTTTTGATGTCCTTGTTAATGATAGCACGCAACAAAGTGGATAAAGTTCTATTCAATACTTCAGTTTGACCATCCGTTTGAGGATGACAAGTAGTTGAAAGCAGCAATTTAGTTCCTAACTTAGCCCACGAAGTTTTCCAAAAGTAGCTTAAGAACTTAGCATCTTTATCAGAAACAATGGTTCTAGGCATGCCATACAATCGAACAACTTCTCTAAAGAACAAATCAGCAACATGCGAAGCATCATCAGTTTTATGACATGAAATGAAGTGTGTCATCTTAGAGAATCTATCAACAATCACAAAGACAGAATCTCTTCCTTTCTTAGTCTTAGGCAGTCCTAAGACAAAATCCATTGAGATATCAGTCCATGGTTCAGTAGGAATCGGTAAAGGAGTATACATACCATGCGGTTGAATGTGAATCCAACTCTTGGTGTTCTCTTTGACTTCAAATGACTCTTGATATCTGATTTTCGTCACTCAGTTGGGCCAGAAATATAAGTCATTTATTCTGGGCCTTCTTGACTTGATAATAGGCTTAAAATAGGCTGGACATGATAGATATCATCCCCAATGGATTTCTGAATACTCTCCTTGTCCATAATCTCATAAATCAGCCCGTTAAGTGCTTCTCTTAGCTGCTTGGTTCGTGCCCTTGTCATTGGTCCAACTGGTACAAACAATGCCTCCTCTTCATTGTCCTTGCTGCTCTCCATGATCACCTCACTCCTTGTCATTCTCGAGTTCTTGAGTGTAGGAAAAAAATCTTGGAGGAATATGTTTCTTCCTATCGTTCTTGATGTAGCCTTCTTTGATTTGGACAACACATGCATCATTATCTTCAAATAATATTGTTGGCTCTTTGCTGGTGGTTATTCTTCTTGCTTTTTGAATATATTGAGTCATTGATCTGAGCCATACACATTCTATACAAGCTTCATAAAGTGCAATAATCTCTGCATGATTTGAAGAAGTGGCGACCAAAGTCTGTTTCTGAAAATGCCACAAGATCGCAATTCCACTAATTGTAAAAACATATCCAGTTTACGATCGAGTTTATGCGAATCTGATAAATAGCCTGCATCTGCAAAACCAACTAGATACACCTCGGAGTTTCTTGAATAAAATAATCCAAAATCAATCGTATCTTGAATATATTATTTCGTTCCAATGTCTGCGCGTAGGAGATGAGATGTACCTTGCAAGTAGATTAGTAGCAAAAAGCTATATATGGTCGAGTACAATTTGCAAGATACATAAGTCCACCCATAGCATTCATATAAGGTATTTCAGGACCTAATATTTCTTTGTTGTTTTCTGAAGGTCGAAATAGATCCTTGTCAACATCAAGCTATCTATTGACCATTGGAGTACTCAAAGGAATCGCTTTATCCATATTAAAGCATTTTATTACCCTTTTGGTGTAATTTGATTGATGCACAAATATTCCATCTTGGAAATGCTCTATCTGGAGCCCTAGCCAGAATTTTGTCTTTCCAAGATCTTTCATTTTGAACTCTTCTTTCATGAGTTCTTGCATCATCAATCTCTTTTTGAGTTCCAATTATGTTCAGGTCATCAAGATATACAACAATGATCACAAATCCTGATGAGGATTTGTTAATAAACACACAAGGACATATCGCATTGTTGATGTATCCTTTACTCAACAAATATTCACTCAAGCTATTATACCACATGCGTCCAAATTGCCTTAATCCATAAAGTGATCGCTGTAATTTGACTGAACATATTTTCTTAGATGCTTCAGTCATCTTTGATCCTTCTGGGATCTTTAATCCTTCTGTGATTTTCATATATATATATCATTATCAAGTAATCCATATAGGTATGCAGTCACTACATCCATAAGGTACATTTCTAAATTTTTAGATGTCGTTTGGCTCATTAAGTACCTGAATATGATTGTCTCCATGACCGGAGAATTTGTTTCTTCATAATTAATTCCTAGTTTTTGAGAAAAACCTTGTGCCACAAGTCGGGCTTTATACCTTGTGACCTCATTTTCTCATTTTTTTCTTACAAAGACCCATTTGCACCCAACTGGATATTACATCTTCAGGTGTAATGACTATTGGTCCAAAGACATTCCTTTTATTGAGGGAAAATACTTCATTTCTCATGGCCGTTTGTCATTTCTCCCAGTCGGGCCTTTTTGGCACTCTGACATGGACTTTGGGTCTGGATCATCATTTTCATGATTGATCTCTTTGGATACAAAAAAAATATTTTATTTGTATCATCTATTTCATTTCTAACCCATAATTTTCCACTTTGGGCGAAGCTAATGGAAATCTCATATTTTCTGTATCATGTTTGTCTTCTGGACGAATATCTTTATCTGGTTCTTCTGGACCCTTTTCATATATGTCTTCTGGACATATATATTTATATGATTCTTCCAGAACGTTTTCACAAATGCCTTCAGAATACTTATGTAATGCGGTTCTTCTGGAACATTTTCTACCAATCTCTTTTTCTTTCGGAAATTTTTTTTTTAGCTTTAGAGTCCATTGGTCTCCCACGCTTATTCTACTCCCATCAGTATGTTCTTCAGGAACATTAATCCTTGATGGAGCATCATCAATGGTAATATATGACTTTGTCACTCTTCTCGTATCTGTGAACGCATCAGGTAATTTGTTTGCCATATTCTGCAAGTGTACAATTTTCTGAACTTCCACCTCGCGTTGTCTTGTAGGAGGATCAAGATATACCAAAGATGGTGTACACCATGAAACATCTTTTGACATTTGTTTAATTCTTCCCCCTAAGGCGCGAAATTCACTTTCATCAAAATGACAATCGGCAAAATGTGCCGTAAACATATTCCCAGTTACCGGTTCAAGATATATCGTATACCTCCATATCTTTTATACATGAGGTATATCACCATAAATAGCTCACATGACATTTAGAATTTGGTACTTCAGGACCAAATAACTTTCTTTTAGAAGTGTTTAAATGTGAGCTTTATGTAAATCATGCTAGGATTTTTCCAGCTAACATCTCTTTCATTAGATGTTCAATTTTGGAATATCCAAAAATAATATTGTCCTTCCAAGGTCCTTAATTCCAAAATATTTTTATTATACTACTTTCGATAACTCTTCAAGATTTTCGATGATGTTTTACATTAAGGATCCATTTGATCCATATTCTTTAGATAAATATGCATGGGTATATTGGTTAACCTTATAATATTTACTTTAATGATTATACCCCCATGCAACATATTTTCTTTTTTCGATCGAATAGCAAGAGTTCCTGGGAACATAATTCTGATATCATAAATCTTTCAGGGATCAAATCATTTAGTGATTTTTCCATGAGTTGCAATTCAAGTCGTTTTGTTTATTCTCTTTCCTGGACAAATCTTTTTGATGTTTGGACTGCTAGTCCAAAATCTTCTCGTTCTTCAAACAAGTTTAATACATACTTGATTTCCTTTTCCACTTATTGGCCAATAATGATTCTCTCTACACTCATTCACTCTTCATTAATTATATCTCGCGCTATATTATTTATTTTGTTGAGATTTATTTTATATTTGATTCCATCTTTTTCCGTAATGATATGGTTAATCGAGATCTCTTTATCATTCTCATTGATTTCATTCAGGTACCTGATTTCATTATTAACCATGTCAACGGTCTTTTACTCCTCTTCAGGAGTTTAATCCTCTTTTCAATAATTATTTTCTCCCTATTATTTTCGAGAAATTTCTTTATGGATTCTCACTTTTATAACCGTTATACTCAGAGTGTGATCTGGAGATTGATTAAAGAAATCAACCATTATAGCCAATGAGCTCTTTTTACCAAACATGGTGATTCATCCATGAATATCTCATTATGATCTTATTTTTGCTTAAGAAATGCTACGTGAAAAAAACTTATGGTTTTTCACATAAATTCTCAATGATCCATAGTATCATTGTTGGACCGGAATGGCATAACCGGTTATAATATTCTTTAACCAAGTAGTAAAATTCTAGTTTACTACCATATATACTTTGCCAATTTAGTAAACTTCAGGTTTACTATACACTTTGCCAACTTTTTTTTTGGGTATGTATATACAATTACATACAAGCATGTCTCCATCATATCATATGCTCTTCTGGAGCATTTCGCTTTTCTGGAGCTTTTGCACTGTCTAATATTATATTGATATGTGCCTCATAAATTTTCATAAAAAACATGATAAACAATTTAAAATAATTGAACATAATAACAATATAATTTAAATCAATCATTTTAGAGGCAGAGCCTTCCATATAATTTGCAATAATAACAATTTAATAGACATAGTCTTCCACATAATCAAAGAGGCAGAGCCTACCAAAAGCTTATGAAGACATAATATTTAATTTGATCGAGGAGGCGGATCCTACCATAAATAACGACCAATCCGGAAAGGTATAGTCTATTATATGTCTTTCTATATCATAATTTCGAGGCATAACCTACCAAAGATTCACAGAAGAGGCATAGCCTATCACTCCGTAAATAATACATATAATATAATATATATACACTTTGATCGAGAGAGAGAGAGAGAGGAGAGAGAGAGGGAGGGAGGGAGGGAGGGAGGGAGGGAGGGAGGGAGAGAGAAGGAGAGAGGGAGAGAGAGGGAGATAGAGGGGAGAGAGGGGAGAGAGGGGGAGAGAGAGGGAAAGGGGAGAGGGGGAGAGGGGGAGAGATGAAATTTTATTAACTCTTTTTACCAAATTTTGTTGGCAAAATAAGGGAGTATTATTGGATCAATGATTTAAAGTCAATTCTGTGTTTTGTAATCTTCAATATTTAAAATTTAATAGAGTTTATGTGTGTGGATTCTAAAAAGTATACTTTGGATTTTGTTTCTAATAATTAACTTATAAAATTCGATTGGAATTGGTTTCAAATCACTCAATGTATTGAACTGAGCATTTGGAGTGATTGGAGTTAAAATGACAAATCACTCAAAATGCTCGGTTCAATATACCCCTCTCCTCTCCAAAGAGTTTCAAAGTTATTTAATTTTGAATAATACTGGATTTTAACAAAGTAATTGTATAACACCAAACTTTAAAAAATTTCAAATATAATTTACAAATATCATATCTAATAACATCAGAGATTTTAAAATGAACGATTGAATAATGGATTTAAATTTTAAATCTATGATTAAATATTATAAAAATCTGATGGATAATCATCCTATTATAATATACAACAAAATTTACGCTGGTTTTAATTTTTCTTTCCCTGATTTATATTTTTTTTTCTTTCTCTCCCCTACTTTTATTCTGTTCCACTCACCGGTGACACCCATAGTTTAACCGTACGAGTCTTATGGATAGAGTAAGATTTTCATCTATGGATAGAGTAAGATTTTCATAACCTTACCATGGTTAATATTTGACTCGACCATGGTTAAATAAAGCAGTTTATAATAGAGAGAGAAAGACTTCTCTTCTTGTATTTTGTAGTAGAGCCTAGAAGTGAGTTAAAACGAAAATGATGATCGGAGAAAAGAGCCGGCCTCATCCGACCATTCATATTCCCCCATGGGATCCAATCAACGATCCAACGGTCACCGTTTCTTCACCATTCTCCTCCATCAACCTTAACGACTATCCACACTCTCCCTCACCGTATCTCGAATCCTTCGCTCCTCTCTACCGTTACCTCCCATCCAACGAGTTCGCGAAGGATTCAGACTCGTCCGGTGAGGACGAGTCAGTCGTTGACTCGTTTGCCTGCGACGAGTTTCGCATGTACGAGTTCAAGGTCCGGCGATGCGCGCGTGGCCGATCTCACGACTGGACCGAGTGTCCGTTTGCGCATCCGGGAGAGAAAGCACGAAGACGTGATCCGAGGAAGCACCATTACTCCGGTACGTCTTGTCCCGAGTTTCGTAAGGGAAGTTGTAGAAGAGGTGATTCGTGTGAGTTGGCTCATGGTGTCTTCGAGTGTTGGCTACATCCCGCTCGTTATCGAACTCAGCCATGTAAAGATGGGACGAGTTGCCGGAGAAGAATCTGTTTCTTCGCTCATACGCCGGAGCAGTTACGTGTTTTACCTTGTTCGGGAGAGCCAGATCTTGGATTCTCTTCCCGATTAGCCACTTCTCCCACTTCGATCCTCGTCTCTCCTCCGTTTTCTCCACCGTCGGAATCTCCGCCGCTCTCTCCGAGCACCGGTGAACTCATCGCGTCCATGCGGAAAATGCAACTGAACGGAGGTTCCTGGAGCTCACCTATGAGATCCGGGATCGGGTTACCTTCTAGGTCTAATCTGACATGGCCGGGGTTAAGGGATTTCGACATCTGGGAGACTGCAGGCGAAGAAATTCCGGCGATGGAACTTGTGGAATCCGGGAAAGAGTTGAGGGCGAGGATGTACGCAAGACTCAGCAGAGAAAACTCACTTGGTTGAGTCGACTCGGTTCTATCAACTGAGTCATTAAGACGACCCGATTTGTTTTTTTTTTTTGTGAATATGGAGATTTTCTCAGTGTGTAGATATAATGACGCTACGAGGGATGATGAAGACAAAGGAAAAGTTTGTAAATCCAAGGATGATGTGTGAGAGCTTCTTCTTCAAGTTTTTTTCTTTTTTCTTTTAACATGTTGGTATTTTTCTTCATCGGCTTTTATTTTGATGTTTACTAATGTTACATCTTTGTAATTACTTCTCAAGTGTATTTGGACTTTTATCTAGTTGGAGAAAGAAATATACAACTTGCTGCTTCATTACTATCAATTTGACATGTGGTTTTATCTTTTGTAACCGGTCTTGATTTGTGTTAGTTTATGATTTAGTAATAAAATTTTATTAAGTAAACAGACTTGTGGGTAAATATATTAAAATTTCATTTCTTTTGGTGAGATTCTAGGCCAGTGATACATTGCTCTGTTTTGACTATTTAGGTTCTGTTTTCCTTCTTCATAAATTTCAGTTTGTTTTTAAAAATTGTCAGAACAAGGATTACATCTGTTCTAACAAATGTTTGATTTGAATACAATTTTAATGAATAAAGAAAGAACAAATGTTTGATTTGAATACAATTTTAATGAATAAAGAAAGAAAGATAAAAGTTCTTAATGAAATGAAAAATGAAAATGATGAGCATAATAATAAATGATGAACATAATAAAAATATTTAATCATGTAAACAAATGAATAACACTTCGAAAATAAAAAAATATTTGAATGGGCCAGGTAAGGACCTGGTAAGTTTAACAAGTTTGTCACGGGTCAGGGTTTGGCCAGGGCCGAGTTAGTACAGTGCAGGGCCGAACCGGATTTAAAAGCCTTGTTTAACATCCCTAGGTCGGATTACCCGACCCAAAATGGGCAGACCTAATCTTAATATAACATGATTAAGTGTTGAAAAGATGATGAAAAAGCGTAGAATAATTCTAAAGAAATTAAGACTACAATCGGATCTAGGCTTCTTCTAGAGCATATGATTTCTGGTATCGCTCACTTTACCAGCACCTTCATCACAACTAGCCAAGAACGAAACAAAAGAAGTGCTTAGCATAAAGCTAGAAATCTGATTTGCTAGAAAGTACAGTTGTCTTGAGAAGCTTCAAAGAAGCACTGCCGCTAGATCTCCGAGTGCTGAGAATATCATCTTCTCCAAACCGGCCTCAGATTGAAGGCAAAACCAGAGATAAAACGCTTAGCACAAAGCTAGAGATAAAAAACATGTGGTTTTGTCAGATTCTGGGAAATCGTCTATTTCTTCTTGTTCAAACTACGACAGTCTAAATTGCCAGGGAAACACCGCCGAGTCTTCGTCTTAAGCCGCCGTCAGAGGGTATAAAACGGGGTTGAGATGATCTGAGAGGAAAACAGGAAGTCAAGCCAGAGATAGAATTCAAAACAGGGATGTAACCCCGAGTGAGCTCCGGTGTTACAAGCTTCCTTTTACATCCAACGAAGAGACTCCAAAGCAAAAGCTACAGAACCCATAAGCATGCATCGTTGTAGCTCAGATATATCTAGGCGCTGCTTGTAGAAAACAGAAGCATGGAATGAGTCTTCTTCAGAGTCGCTGGATCGAGATTGAACACTTTTCTTCAGAACGTTAAGGCATTTTAAAAGGCAGAAACATGTGCAAGAAATTCCCACCTTTCGGCATGATACCAGAGAGGGGAGAGACAGAGTAGAAATCTGGTGATACAATAAGGGTGGTGATTCAACGCGGCTAGTTCTAAGGCATGCCTGTTGTATCATTAACCCTACTCCAACGTAATTAAACTCTTAACTATGTCATCAGTTACACAGATACAAAAGGAAACAGAGCGGGCTTGTAAACAAATTGAGTGATCAACTTTTGGGTTTGAGAGAGTCAATTCGAGTCATAAAGTAAATCAAAACTCTTATCTAGACGGTTGGAAAAGTATTGGAGACGAGACTAACTACTTTTGCATTTGCCAATAAACCACACCTGATATGGTCTTCTGTTTCATCAAACAATAATGGAAAGGGTAATTTCAGTATTACTGGAACTTGATGATGGTCAACTTTTATTGAAGAGGGGACCCTCTCGGGTCGTACTGAACCATTGGAGTTTCCAAGTTTAAAGAGGGTTTTAGTGTTTGTCACAACAGTTTTGGTAGGGGCAAAGAGACAGATTACAAAGGACCCTCATCTCCTTCAATAGTCTATCATTCTTCCTCTCAGTATAGCCTCTGCCTTGCGCACTTCCTTCACCGGTCCAATCACAAATATCTGCACCAAACCCGTTTTCACAGAACACTAACTTACTTCTTCGCGTTCCACCAATCTCTCATTAAATGCTATATATTGGAACTATGTTGAGATTTTGAGCCCAGTGGACTTAAGACTAACCTTGTCAGGTGGACCCTTTGCACCTCCAATCAGAATTTCCGCGCTGCAAGACAAATACATCACTTGAATTATGACTGTCAGATACCAGATGTCTTGTTTGAACTACTACAACATGAATGGGAGGAGGGTTTATACTTGCACGCTTCCTTAATGGCGAGGATTGATGCTCCTCTCCTTCCAATCACACGTCCCATCTTTCCTGGAGGGACATCAAGCACTGACAGGATCTCTTCTTCGGGACATTGATTTTCTGACCTCAGGTTATCTGCAACACTTAAAAGTCCAATTCGAATTAGCAAACTAATTGAAGCCAACTTCATCTGTCTGTTCTCTTTCCTCTCTCTATAGCAAATACGGCCTTAAAGAGGAAAAATGTGTAGCCACACAGATTATAAAAGAATGAAGGGCAAGTTTTATATGTTTTCACAACTGCTGAAAGTAACCTAGTTCATGTCCTGATCAGGTCAGAATTATACTCTTACTATGTGCACAAACCTGGAATTGGAGGGACAGTTGGCCAATCAGCAAAATCAGTATCGTTCATGCAGCAGAGACACCGGCAGTACAAAGCACCACGAACAGCAAGATGCCATAGTGACAGCTGATTAAGTTTTCCCATCATTTTGTGATAGAGATACAGAAGGAAGCGGACATCATCGGCGGCTGCGCGGACCATGAGCTCAGTCATCGGCCTGTACGTCCAAAAGTTTGGGTCCTAAATTTGAAAGATCAAGGAAACACAAACAACTCATTATCCATTCTGGAAGCATAATTTCAATTTAAACTGTAGCACGGATTTAGTAGAAATGCAATGCACCTGCCGCATGAGCACACGGACTTCTTCTTTCTCTTCATAGGATATGCCTAAATCAAATAAACAAAATGTAAAGTGATTGATTACACCACGTGATAGGCAAAAAGTAAATACCACTATTTCAAGGTGCAAGAAATGAACCAGAACAAGAACTTCCAAAAAGCAGGCTCTACAGATAAGGCCGAACTTGCATAAACATTTTGCTCGGCTGAAATCAGTATATACCATAGCCAGAACAAGAAGCCGCGAGGATTAAATATTAAGATAATCATATATATAAACTAACATGATAATATAAAAAGTACCGCAGTAACGTGGATCAGCAAGGAGAGAAACAAACGATATGTAATCATCTAGAGGTCTCCTCCTGCCTTCCTGTTCCTCTATCAGAGAATAAGCAATCTAAGAGCCAGAAAATAGTATAAGGAAATCAGGAAAAGGGTTTCTAAGGCAGACAACAGCCTAGGCGAGCCATGTCACATTGAAAATGTACCTGAGTGTCCACAACATTGTGCAACCTTATCCCAAACTGGAAGTATAAGGCCTGCAGTACGAGAGTAATTAAGCCATCTTGTCATGGATTATAAATATGTCATGAGCCACAATAACAAGTCAACAAAAAAGTTCAGACACCTCACTGTCACGTTTGCAATCGTGAATAACTTTTGTGATGTAATTAGACTCGAGCGCAGGCTTACAGGCTTTCATAAGCATCTCTCCACCTTCGATGACATCAACCAAGTATATTGCATTAGAGAATGCAATCTGCCAAGACAGGATCTCAAGTAAGAATTATAAACTACCAAGAGAGGTAATAAGACATATATCATGGAACGAGGAAACCGTAAGTGACATGCTCCAGATTTTAAGAGACAAAGAGGAAACAAGAATTTATGAAGAACCAAAGGTCACCTGCATGATACAAAGTTTGCCATGTCGGCAGAGGTCAACACCCTCGCAATCAAAACCAATGACCAATTTCTTTTCAGGAGAAGGGTTTAGGAAATCAGCAGGAAGTTGCAAAGGATCCGTCACTATGTGAATGGGAACTGGTGGCTCATTAGCGTCTTGTGTCAGTGACCTGCCGCCTGCAGCGTAAAACTAAAGCATGTCAGAGATGAGACGAAGAGATTTATGACAATATATACTGCTTGCATAATCAAAATACAAACAAATTGCTGAAAACAAAAAAGAATGAAGTTACCAAATACCGATAAACTAAATAATATACAATCAAAGCTGCAAACAGAGATACTGTAATGATCTAATACAACTCGTGCATTCATCTTTCCGCTTGATCATGCTATCCCACAGTCTATAAGACGTTTTAGATGAAAACATAAATTAAACGAAATTGGCTCGTATTATGATGATGGCATTGCTAGTGCTTGGAATATACACCCATACGCCCAAGTAACAGGCGAGAATAGATGGCTAAACCCACGTTTCGATCAGGAATGAAGTTACGTTAACATTTAATCGGTTTTGTAGAAAATCAACTGATCAAAGGCGAAAACCACAAATTATATGGGAAATCTAAGGGATAAGCAGATCGAAATCGGTAATATAGAAACAGCGGAGCTAAGGGATCAGCAACGAAAATTACAGAGGAAGAAAAGCAGTGAGTAGCCAAGTTTGGTGGATGATCGAAAGCATACGAAAACCAAAATCGAAGAGTTGTAAATCGCACCTGGCTCGGGAGGAATCGGGACGTGAGTTCGCTGAGTTGGAGAAGACGACGCCATTTCGATCACAGCATCGAAGCAGCAGCTCGGGGACTGTCCAGATTCAACAACGGAGCGGGTTCCCTCATGGAATCGGGTTTAGTAAATGCGAAGCCACGGCATTTGGTCTGGGCTTTACAAAGTCACATCTCAAATTCCGGCCCATTCTAGATGTGTTCATTTAGTACCATTGTTTTCTTTTTCTTTTTTTAATAAATCGTTTTATTTTTATTTTTAAAACATAAAAATCCAGAATATCAAAATTTTCAAAAACTATATTTTCTAATTTGCGATGTTAGTTCTATCAAATAGTCAAACCATCGCTTTCAATCCGTTAGCAGAAGATGACGTAGCATATACAAATTGACGAAATTGGATAAAATCGATTGTTTGAATTAACCAAATCAAACCATGAACTTTTTTAAATTAATCTTAAGCCATATAAAACCAAATAGAAAAAGACTTAGGATAAATTATTTTTAGAGTAAATCATTTCTTTATCACTTCTTCAAATTGACTTTTGGGAAAAAAGAATTTTAAAAACAAATTTCTTCGATTTTGATCTGAAATCAGTGCAATCCGTCCGTCTATATGTCAAGTTATGGCGAAAACATGTGGATTGGCATGGAAAAATATATATCAATTTTGGAATTCAAGCAAAAGAGACAACGAAGACAGATGTGATCAGCCGTTCTAATTTATTGGTTATTGTAAAGAAAGATTGGACATATTCAAATCTATGACGACAATTTTATGGCTTTCAAATCTACGACAAGGAAAAATCGTGTGGTGTTTTTAGGTGGAAAGATATTGGTTATATTAATGGATGGCAAAAAGTACCAATGATAGAAGCACGAGACGAGTTTTGAATGGCATATACTAGAAACAAAGAGTTGAAGAAGGAGAATGAACAGTTGTTTTAATTGAACTGAATGAAGCATTGAAGAAATGACTTAGGCAATCTAATTATATGCACTCTCTTTATCGCATTTTGTTATGTGATTCCATAAGAATTTGCATTGTCATTCCGATTGGCATATGTTTGGAAAATTAATAAGTATTGGTCATACGCGCATTCGTTCGCCCTAGCTGCAGACTCTCTTTTTCTCCATTATTTTTTTGTTGTCGATATCTAGGATTTTTTTCCCAAAATAAAATTTAGACAAGAAAACAACGACATTTATATATTCGGTTTTATCATCCAGATGGTTAATTTAAGTCCTCATAGCTTAAGACAGGTTCACTTAAGTGAAAAACGGATCGGTTTCATTCAATTTCGTCAATTATAGATGTCACGTCATTCTCTGTTAATTGATTGAAAATGGTATTTTTTCAATTTGACGAAACTAACATTAGAGATTCTAAAAGAACACGTTTGTAATAAAATTGTATTTATTTGTGAAATTTTTTATTTTGAGAAGAATAAAACGATTTAAAATAAATAGGTATTAAATGAACATTTTTAAAAATTAGTAGATTTTTAGCCATTTTCCCTTAAAAATAGCAATGATGAACAACAAACAGATATTGTATCTTCTATTTAAATGTTATAGGACACATGATTTTTTGTCCAAAACATGTTATAACTAAAAAGAACTTTTTAATTCTGATTTAAACATTTTCGTCGTTAATTCTGCCTCAACATAACTGCATGTGATATTTTTCGTTTTCCTTTACGTATTGCCATGGCACACGATTTTTTTTGCTGGGCTTTAGATTTGTAGTGTTTGTGATTCGATGTTCAATTCCTAGATAGTGATTCAGAAATTGGGCTGGGTCGATTTTCCAATTAGATCTCTTTTTGGGTTCAATTTTATTTTTTTTGTTTGGGTCGTGTTAAGTTTATAATAATTTAAATTTATCTCCTTTCAACTGATTTTATCACATTTTAACCCGACTATAATGAATATGTGGATTACGACATATTTTTTGTTAGTTAGTGTATGTCATCATGCATTATATATTAGTTGGTGTAGCTAATCATACATTTCTATAGTTCGTATGTAGAGCCATGCAAAGTATCATAGTTGGTGTAGCTGGCAAACTTTTTTCCTTCCTTTTAAATACAAATATCTCTTGGAGTTTAATAAATTTGTGAACTTTTGAAATCAATCAAAATTCAATTTAAATTCAACTCCCACTTACGTCATATAGAGTTTGAACCATCAGGCCAAAATCAATTAATCAAGTTTGGGGTGGGGGGTGAAACCACGTAAGTAAAGAAACTTATCGATCAGGACCGAGAAGCGTTCCTTGTTTTCTGAAAGCTATTGGAGAAAAATTACCACTCCCTAAAAAGAACCATTTTAATATTACCTCGAAACTGAGAATCGCTCTGTGGATGGAAGATTCATACTTCCTATTTAACGATTTGATTCGAGGAACTTAGAGTTTGATCTTTGCCTGTGAGCCTAAGGATTTGAGAATGTTGTATTCAATGAATTGAATTTATATTGAAGAATAAAATAATGAAGTACAAAGGAAATCTCTTCTCAAGATGTATTAAAAAAGTTGTTCTTTGCATAATCTCTTTCTAGGTCTAAAAATGGGGATACCTCTTCTATGGCTTGAGCTCTCCCTTTATACTAGACTCATATCCTTATTTGTTTTCAAACAAAATAGAAATCTAAGCATAGAAAAGATGTTTGAAAACACAAGAACTAACTTACGTTGGAAACCATGACTTGAATTGCAGTATACAAACCACTAAAACAAGCTCAATGATATAACTCGATTTTTATGGTTTTGAATATTGGTTTTAAAGGTTTTTATTTAGATTTTAATATGATTCTAGTGTTTTTATGGTGTTTTAGAGTATTTGTAGTATCTAGAATCTTTACAGGTTAAATGGACAAAAAGAACGCAAAACTAAGCAATTTAGGTTATTGGATATATATGATGCACCAGAAATTTGGCATTCGTTGAAGGTCTTTCACTCAATGGAATTAGTTAAAATATTGTCACAAGATAGCCACGTGAGTCAGATTTCATCCAGAGGTGGTCTGAAGTCATTTGGATCAGCGGTTGAAGAGTTACGCCAAATCTTGCGAAGACTGTCCGAGCAGGCTCAGACCCGCGACTTTGTCCATCCAGCCACCATGACCACATAAAACAAGCCCAATACTGCGGACTCAGCATGACTCACAGCCCCATGCTCCTCTACCCGCGACTCCCGTTCTTTGTGCTCTAGTGAGCATGTTTTGATGTTAAACTCTCCTAAGCCCTAGATGATCTAATAGACTCCCAAGACCTATAAATACATGTTCTTAAGCCTCCTAAGACACCACCATGAAACACCCAACCTCATCGACATGAAATTTACAGTCACCATAGAGTTTTCTATTCTCTTTTCATAGTTTTTCATTGAGTTTCTGGGGAAGATCTCTTCATCTTTGTATTCATAGAGAAGATTTCTAAACTTGTTGTTTACATGGTGACTTAAAATTTGATAATGTACTTGATGTGTGTAAGGTTTTACCCAAAAAAACAATGATCTAGTTGCAAGTGCACAACATACAGTTGTAGTATTTTAACATCGAATCCACAGAGACAAGAGTGCACAATATTAATTTTAAATTAAAAAATAGAGCTAAGCAAATAAAATAAGAGGTTGGTTGTTACGAACAGAAGAATAAAAGCAATAATTAAAATCGATGTAAAGCAATAAGATAAAAATATTGGGCATTCATGGAATTCGCTTGGGTACATGGACCAATCTATTCAGGTATATTCATAGAGACAATAAATATGCTTCGTTCTAGAACTCAAATTACTGATTTTATGACTAACCCACTCTCGTGGCGATAACCAACTTAGCCTAAACAATTCAATCACTTAACTCGTAGTAGGAAATTGAAAAGTATTGGAGATAAGGATTACAAATCCTAGTTTGATAAGGTTTATAGTTTGATAAGAGTAATCTCCTAAACTGAAGACAATTTGTATATATCTTAAGCTTACATTCTTGCGTATAAATATCATAATATTATGAATGAATAAGAACAAGTTGGTTTGATATCTTATTCTACATGGTATCAGAGACTTGATCAGAAATAAGATCTTTCAATCATTATTTTCTATTTCTCTACATCGTTTATAGTTTGAACGAAGTTGTTGTTCGTTTGCGATAATGTCTCAAGAAAGTGCCATTATGAAAAGTGGTGAAGGTAAGGTGGAGACATCGTTTTCTTCTCCTTAGGCTCTGTATGGGTCCGACAATCATGGATCCATGATTACTCCGGTCATGTTGAATAGAGTTAATTATAATCAGTGGAAAAATGAGATGCTCAATTTTCTTCAATCTAAGCATAAAACTGGTTTCATTAATGGAACTTTGAAGAAACCATCTAGAGACAATCCTGATTATGACAATTGGATAGCAATGAATTCAATGATCATAGGATGGATTCGTGCATCAATAGAGCCCAAGGTAAAGTGTTCTGTCACATTCATCTCCGAATCGACTCAATTGTGGTCGGAACTCAAGCAACATTTCTCTGTGGGAAACAAAGCTAGAATTCATCAAATCAAAACTCAGCTTGCATCGTGTCAACAAGAAGGAAAACCAGTGCTCGAATATTACGGCAAATTATGTTCTCTGTGGTAAGAATATGCGATCTATAGGCCACTGCCTATGTGTACGTGTTGAGTTACTATAAAATTCTCAAAGGAAAGCGATGAAGAGAATGTTCATCAATTTATCATGGGTCTGGATGATTCTCGATACGGAGGATTGTGTACAACCCTTATTGGTATGGATCTGATGCCCTCGATTGGAGAAGTTTTCTGAAAAGTAATAAGAGAAGAACAGAGGTTAGCTTCTTCTCGGATTAGTGAGCAGCAACAAGACGCGATAGGTTTTTCAACTCGACAATTCGAAATAGATCCTCGCACATAGATTACACCTGGACGTTCGAAAAACCAGAGTATTGCCAAATTTGACAATTCAATCCTGTGAATTCGTTCGATGTTCTGTTCATATTGTGGATGCACATACATGAGAAGGATTGTTGGCAGATTGTTAGTTTTTCTGATTGGTGGAATGAACGAGCTGATCGAAGCAGTGAAGGTCGTGGTCAAAGTGGACGAGGACGTGGTGGTCGTGACAGTGGCTTATGCAACTCTGTTTTTCCTGAATTTACCGATGACCAGTTTAGAATTCTAATACAAATGGTCCACGAAAAACAGAACAATGGAGGTTCTGATAAATTTTCCGGTAAGATAAAGTTTGGCGATGTCATTCTTGACACAGTAGCATCCCATCATATGACAGGGGAGATCTCTCTTTTGGTTGATATAGTGTCTATACCGCCATGTTCGATACGTTTTGCAAACGGAAATAAAACATTTGCCTTGCACATGGGAGTGTTCTCTCTTTCAGACAAAGTCTCGTTGACTAATGTGTTATATGTGCCATTGCTAAACTGCACATTGATTTTTGTTTCTAAGATTTTGAAGCAAACAAGTTATTTTGCAACGTTTACTGATACAATTTGTGTTTTACATGACCGTTTTTAAGGATTATGATTGGAAGAGGTGAAGAGCGTGATGGTGTGTACTGTTTAATAGATGTAGCTACATCAAATATTCATACAGTCAATGCATCTCTTGATCATGTCTTGTGGCATCAGCATTTTAGACATCAAAGTTTTTATGTGCTTTCGGCTTTACCTTTGTTTTCTAGTTCTTCGTCTTCTGCTAGCTCTAGTCCTTGTGACATGTGTTTTAGAGCTAAGCAAACAAGAGAGGCTTTTCCATATAGTATTAATAGAGCATCCGATTGTTTTTCGTTAATTCATTGTGATGTTTGGGGACCCTATCGCATTCCATCCTCCTGTGGTGCCGTCTATTTTTTTTAACAATTGTTGATGACTTTTCTCGGGCAGTATGGACCTATTTGCTCTTACAGAAATCAGAAGTTAAGAGTGTCCTTACCAATTTCTTGTCCTACACGAAAAATCAGTTTGGAAAGACGGTCAAAATAATTCGTAGTGATAATGGCACATAATTTTCGTGTCTTTCTTCTTACTTTCGTGAGCATGGGATCATTCATCAGACATCGTGTGTAGGGAATCCACAACAGAATGGTCGGGTTGAGAGAAACATAGACACATACTCAATGTGTCTAGAGCTTTGTTGTTTCAAGCCAATTTGCCGATCAAGTTTTGGGGAGAAGATGTTTTGATAGGAACATATCTAATTAATCGCACTACTACTTATCTTCATAACGGCCGATCTCCTTACGAGCTTCTTCATGGATGCAAACCTGACTTCACTCAGTTATGTGTCTTTGGCTCCGCTTGTTACATTCACCTTATGTCTAGAGACAAAGATAAGTTTGGAGAAAGAAGTCATTTGTGGATATTTATGGGGTATCCTTTCGGAAGGAAATGTTGGAAAGTTTTTGATATAGAACGTAACGAGTTTGTTGTGTATGTTATTTTTCGGGAAGATATCTTTCCGTATGCATCATCTCCTCCAATTTCTTCATCACCAACTTCAGTTCCGCCTGGTATTGATGAGGACTAGTTGATAGCTCCGGATCCGATTGAAAGGGGGAGCAACGATGATACAATAGAGGCTTCAATACCAGTTGCTCCAGCTCATTCTTTAGCTGACACTACTAACACGATGCTGCATACAGCCCCTATAGAGGTTTCTATGGATAAGGAACAACATGTTGCAACAAGAGATCATTCTTTGCCCTCCGAAAGTGTATTGCATTCAGAAGAAGAACATCTTGGGAGAGGACATCAAGACCTTAAGCTCTATGTTTTGTTAAAATTTTATGTCACTTACAATGCAGTTTGTGATCCACGTACACACACACATCACGCTCTCTCCAACTCCAAATATTTGTCCATGTCCTCGGTTCAAGGTAATTCATTGTATCCTTTAACAAACTATGTCTCCGAGAACATAAAGCTTTTTTGGCAACCATTACTTCTTCTGTTGAGCTAAAGAATTTTATAGAAGCTGTTCAAATAAAAGTATAGAACGATCCTATGACTAAGGAGGTTGTTGCACTCGAAGACCTTAACACATGGGATATAGTTGATTTATCAAAAAATAAAGTGTATCAAATAGATGTTCACAATGCCTTTCTTTATGGTAATTTAGAAGATGAGGTTTACATGAAGCTTCCTCCTAGTTCTCGTCATTCTTATCCTGACAAAGTTTGCGTCTCAAAAAATATTTGTATGGACTCAAACAAGCACCACGTTGGTTGTCTTATGCTCTGCTTCGGTTTGGGTTTATTCAATCATATGATGATTATTCACTCTTCTCATATACATGTAAAGGTATAGAGATTCGAGTATTAATCTATGTTGATGATCTTCTGATTTGCGGCAATGACAGTTACATGTTTCAGAAGTTTAAAAAGTATTTAGGAAAGTTTTTTCCATGAAAGACTTGGGAAAGTTAAAATACTTTATGGGAATTGAGGTGAGTAGAGGACCTGAAGGGATCTTTTTATCTCAACGCAAGTATGCATTAGACATTATAGCTGATACTGGTAATCTTGGTTCAAAACCGCTTCAACTCCTCTTGAACAAAATCATCAGCTTGCGTCTAGTGTAGTCCATTTCTTTATGATCCGACTAAGTATAAATGCCTTGTAAGACGTCTGGTTTATCTTACTCATACACGTCTTGAGCTGAGTTACTCTGTGTATCTGTTATCTCAGTTTATGCAAACTCCTCGAGAAGATCATTGCAATTCTGCTACTCGCGTGGTTCGTTTCTTGGAAGGTTCACCGGGTCAGGGAATTTTTCTTAAGGCCTCCGGAGTTCACACCAGAGCAACCGCCAATGACCTCTACCACTGTTGGAGTTGAGTTTCGAGGAGTTCCTTACCTATTATTCAACAAAGAGAGTTTATGCAGGATTGCAACAGCCGTTGGGAAACCAATCTCTCTTTGCGCCAGAAAGAGAGAGAAAGGAGAACTTTGAAGTGGCAAAACTCACTGTCCAAGTAAACCTTTTGAAAGAGCTGCCAAAGAGAATTGTCTCCGAGTTTAGTAATGGAAGAGAGGTTGAAATTTCAGTCTCCTACCCATGGCTACCGGAAAGGTGTGCCAATTGTAATGCGTATGGGCATGACATTTTACACTGCTCTCGGAAACCGTCTCTCCTGTCGAGCAACATGAAGACGTTCCCGAAGCAGACAGTCTAACCGTACCAGGAGGGACCGTGCAGGCCGGTCCCAATGTCCAACGTATATACCAATAATTCGTTGCTCCACTGAAATCTCTGTCGAGAAAGATGAATCAAAGGATTAGGAGGTGGGAGTAAGGACTAATACGGATGAATTAACCACTTTGGGGAACTCAAAAGTAGAGGTCTCTTATGAAGCACCAAAACATCATGACAAATCTCAACCGCCTGATCTGGACCCTGATAAGACATTTATCGCATAAACCTTAGAGTATAACCAGCTGGTTAGCGTTGAAATCTCAAAATAAAATGGGAATCCTACTCTTGCTGAAGCATAAGCTCCTTTCTTCTTTGTTACATGCTAGAAGAGTGGCCGCAAGGTCACAAAACTCTCTAAATACCCGTTATAATATTTTTTGGATGGAACATAAGAGGATTGAATAACAAAAGATGACAAACCATGACCAAAAATTGGATTAATATCCATAGGCCTCTTTTATGAGAGTTTACAGAAATGCATATACAACCTGCAAATTCAAGAAGAATCACGAGCGTAGTTCCTTTTGGCTGGAATTTCTACGGTAATTTTGATCACCATAACACAGCTAGAGTTTTTGTGGTGTGGGATCCGAGTGTCTCTCTGATGGTCTATAAAGCCTCAACTCATATTGTCACATGCGGTATTTACATTCAGTCTGAGAATATCAACCTTACAGTCTCGTTTGTGTACGGTTGCGACTAAGTAGATCAGAAGGAATCTTTATGGGAGGATTTGGTCCACTTGCATGCCACAAATCCCATTGCAACCCATCCATGGGCGGTAGTTGGAGATTTTAATCAGATTCTAAGAACTTCTCAACATTCTGATTATGTAAGGGAGAATATTGACATCAACATCATTGATGATTTCAATTTGGCAATTCAGAATGCAGATTTGTTTGAAGTTCAGGCGGCTAAAGGCCTTTCTTTCTCTTGGTGGAATAACCAAGACGATAACCCCATATCCAAGAAAATTGATCATGCCCTAATAAATCAGCACTGGC
Organism: Pseudoturritis turrita; assembly: GCA_900406555.1. Taxonomy (NCBI): domain Eukaryota; kingdom Viridiplantae; phylum Streptophyta; class Magnoliopsida; order Brassicales; family Brassicaceae; genus Pseudoturritis; species Pseudoturritis turrita. The sequence goes on from OVBL01000549.1 coordinate 28,423, forward strand.
ATTGCGTTACCCGGACGACTACTCATAATTCCTTGCACCGGAGCAATCAGATCACTCTCCCTGCTTATTCCATGTACCATCTTTAAAGAGATCCACCTGCAAGTCATTTAATTTTTTTTCACCATGTGGTTGATCATCTATTATACGCTTCCACTATCAAAGACGCATGGAACTGTGATTCAGTCCATGGTACTTGCCAGTTTAAACTCCTGCGAGCTCTGAAATCTCTGAAACCAGTTCTGTGCAAGCTAAACAAAACTTTCTATAGTGACATCTCCATACGGGTAAAAGATCAAGCAAAAATGGTTCAAAACTGCAGAACTTTCTCCTAACGAGTCTTAATCCTGCTACTGCCCGTGATGAGCATTTAACGAGAGCTCACTGGCAAGTTCTTATCACTATAGAAATCTATAGAAATATCACGTCAAATGGTTGCAACTAGGTGATAGAAACACTTCTTTCTTTCACAAGTCAGTGGCTCAACGACAATCAAGGAATCATATCCGTTTTTTGAAGGACCATAATGGAAGAATGATTGTAACTACTTCTGAGATCAAAGAGCATTTAGTGGATTATTTCAAGGATATCTTAGGCTATACAGATCAGGCTATATCTCTGTGTACCATGACTCAGCTCCAGGATCTCTTACCATTTAGATGCTCAGAGGCACAATGTTTGGAGTTGCAGAGACCGGTTTTAGATGATGAAATCAAGACAACTATTTTCTCTCTGCCTCTTGATAAGAGTCCAGGGCAAGACGGTTATTATGTTGAATTCTTCAGATCATCATGGAATATTGTTGGAATCGATGTGTTGGCTGCGGTGAAAGAATTCTTTAGGAATGGAAGGCTTCTTAAGGATTTTGATAATACTGCCATAACTTTTATTCCTAAGACTTCATAGGCTTGTATGTTGGGAGAATATAGGCCTATTAGCTGCTGCAATATGATCTACAAAGTGGTTTCTAAGATTATTGCTAAGAAGTTGAAGCCGATATTAGAACAGTATATTTCCTCGAATTAAGCTGCTTTTCTGAAAGGGCGCAGTCTTGGTGAGAATGCTTTGCTAGCATCAGAGCTTATCCAGAATTATCACAAGGTTTCATGTCCAAAAAGCTCCATGTTGAAGGTGGACATAAGGAACGCGTTCAGTATGGTTTGTTGGGATTTTGTTCTGAAATTGATGGAGGCTCAAAACTTTCCACCTCTCTTTTGTATGTGGATTAAATAATGTGTAACATCTCCCAGATTCTCCGTATCAATTAATGGCAAACTCGCAGGTTTCTTTAAAGGGAAAAATGGGATACGACAAGGGGATCCACTATCTGTATACCTCTTCATTCTTGTAATGGAAGCTCTATCAAATTTAATAGAGCACACTACTGGTTTAAGTGAGTTCATGCTGCATCCTAGTTGCTCAAATTCAAGGGTAATGCACTTAGTATTTGCAGATGATTTGCTGGTGTTTTCGGATGGGTCAAGGCATTTTCTTACGGACATTAAGGAGATTATGAATAGATTTAAGTCTTTCTCTGGATTGGATATGAACCCAGCAAAATAAGAAATCTTTTTTGGTGGTTATTCAGAAATTGAAGTTGCGGTTTTAAGCGGGCTTAATGGTGTTAGAGTCGGCTGCCTCCCAACGAGATACTTGGGGCTTCCTCTAAACTCAAAAAATGTCGCATATGCTTCACTCCAACCTTTCATTGAGAGAATCACAAAAAAATCCACTCATGGACAGTAAAGACTTTATCTTTTGCAGGGAGGATTCAACTAATCTCCTCGGTAATCTATGGAATGGTAAATTTTTGGAGTGCGGTCTTTGTCCTTCCAAAATATTTCTACACCAAGGTGGATTCACTTTGCTCAGCTTTCCTGTGGAAAAATAAAATTGAATCTGCTTCTGGAGCTAGAGTGGCATGGAAGGATGTGTGTAAGCCGAAGGTTGAGGGAGGTCTAGGCATACCCTTGTTAGAAGACTACCATGTCATTTTCTGTTTAAAATAGATCTGGAACTTCTTTATTAATGTCGGTTCTTTGTGGGTTGCTTGGTTGAAAGGAAGTGTATTCACAAGGAAAAGCTTTTGGTTGATGGAAGACTCAAATCGTTACTCGAAAACGGTAAGGAGCATGTTACAACTGAAACAAATCTTGCTGGAATTTATTTGCTGTGAAATTGGAGATGGGAAATTGGCTTCCTTCTGGTTCGATTCTTGGACACATTTTGGTCCCCTTATATTGTTTATTGGAGAAGTTGGTCCTAGACTCTTACGTGTTCCCAAGGATACACGGGTAATAGAAGCAACAAGAAATGGACAATGGCACATGCCGGAGACCATAACTGAAGAAATTCAGAGTCTACTCATCTCTAACGGACATTACAACACCAAATGAGTAGAGGATGTGATATATTCCTATGGTGCAATGCGGCATGTACATATAATATTAATTCTCCTCCAAAGAGACTTGGGAGCGATTAAGGATACCATCTCCTATTCTTCCGTGGTCTAAAGTCGCATGGTTTAAAGAAGTTGTTCCTCGATTCTCTTTCCTTTCTTGGTTACGAATCAGAAAGAGACTTCCAACAAGGGATAGATTAAGGAGATGGGGAATGAATGTGCCTCAAGGTTGTGTCTTTTGCTCATCAGGAACAGAGAGCCACGACCATCTGTTCTTTAATTGTGTATTCTCAGCAGAAATTTGGAGATCTTTTGCTTCACGGGTTTGGCCAAACCCGCCTATGGATCTGATGAATGCAACAACTTGGTTTGATCAACATATGCCACAATCATCTACTCCAGCCTCAACAATCGTTAAACTAATACTTCAAGCGACAGTTTATTCAGTGTGGAGGGAAAGAAACTCAAGAATTTTCAGAGCAACGTCAACAACTACAGCCACCATCATAGCCTCTATCGATCAGTGTTTAAGGGATCGTCTATTGTCTTTACCGCCTTCCAACCCAGGCTCGCCATCTCTTCTTGAATTGTATTTTGGTTATATAACTTTTCCTTTTAATTAATCAGGTTGTCGTAAACTAGTTCCAAGGGTTTTTCTTTTTCTAATGTATTGGGTAGAATAAGTCGTAATCAACAAGAAAAACTCAGAAAATGGTATAAATCTTAACATTTAAACCTAAAAAAAAGATTTGATCCGTCCGTACATTAATCCTTTTTCTCGAATAGTTAACTTTTTGCCAAAAGAATGATATTATTATATATAGAAGAAATAGTTCAAAATGGTACGTTTTCTGACTTTAATTTCAAGCGGGGTACCCTCGTAGGGAAAATTGTAAGACTAGTACACTTTTTGGAAATACCAGCGCTACCCCTTAAGACCAGCAGAGTTAACGCGGAGCGGTGGCACACTCTCTGCAGGATGACATTTGCAATGCAAGTAAATGTAGACTACGCAGAGTACAAGTAGAGATAGAATGATGTAGGATCAAGGGGATGGTCTACACGTGACGAGATGATGGAGTGAATCAACTGTTCGTACGAAGCTCTTTGATTCAACAGAAGTGATGGATGGAATGGACTTGAATGGAGAATCTCTAACTGGCCGTACGGCACTCTTTAGAGGATTCAAAGAGATGGAATCTGATGGTGGTTTGATGGACGTCACACAGATGATGGAGGATCTGTGATAAGTCAATTTGCAGCTTGCTCTTCAGGGCTTCTCACGCAAGAAGAAAGAAAGCGGCTAGGCACTACAGGAAAACGGGTATTAATAGCACTTCAGGATAGCGGTTTATGTGTTTATGTTATGGTTGACTTATGCCTGATTTTTTCATAGCGTTTCTGGAATAATAAACGCTATGATATGTTTGGCGCGAGAAACATTTGTACTCCCACTTATTTTTTGGGTTTACCATGGTCTGTAATAGCATATATCACATTATAAACGTCATCATAGATCGTAGCGGGAAAATGACCGCCCAAATAAAAAAAGGAAAAAATTGCATATTATTATAATTAATATATTATTAAAAATGGAAAAAGGAAAAAAAAAAGTCTTTTTTCTCCTTCGTTCTTCCCCTTTCTCACAGTCATCTTTCATCACCGCCACCAAATATGATTCCTTTGTCCCATACAACAATAAACTCTCGATCTAGAACTTACCTCTCGGAGAATGAAATCGCTAGCGTTACGAACGCCGATCTCAAAAACCCTAGCCATGACTTCGTCTCCGACCAATTTTAAATCCATGGCAGAGAAGACAAAGGCCAAGTTAAACAATCAGATTCTAAGTTTTCGTATCTCTTAGGGACTTGGAGAGGCGAAGGTGAATATCCGAACATACCTTCATTCCTCTACGGAGAAGAGCTCCGTTTCTCACATTCCGGAAAGGTCAACAATCAGATCTCGCTCCTTCGTTTCCTGGATTCGATCTTCTCAAATTGGATACTTACTGAATCGAATTCGAAAGCTAAATTGACTTTGCTTGAACTGTTGTTGTTGTCTAGCCGGTGATAGCTTACACTCAGAAGACATGGAAATTGGAATCAAAAGAGCCGAGGCACGCAGAGAGTGGTTACTTCGGACCAAAACCAGACGGTTCCATTGAAGTTGTTATAGCTTAGAGCACAGGTATCGTCGAGGTCTAGGTAAAAACTCTCAGTATTACCCTTTTAGATCTTTATGACAAAACTCTGCAAACAAAACATTAAAACTCATGTTTCAGATTCTGATTAAAAATTCTTATCTTCAGAGAGGAACATACAATGTAGATGACCAATCAATCATGCTCAAAAGTGATCTTGTGGGCAATGCATCGAAGGTTTGATAATCCAATTCCTCTCTCTGCAAGAACAACTTCATCTTTCTAATTGGGTTTGTTGGTTTTTTGTCTTTGTTCAACAGGTGAAGGAGATAAGCAGAGAATTTGATTTGGTTAATGGGAAACTATCCTATTTGTGAGAACTTAGAATCTCGCCCTGTAGATTATTAGATTATAAGAAATTGCAGAATCTAGAGGTTGAAAAATATGTGGCTCTTTGATTTCGATTTACTTATATGGTGATCAATAATTGCTCCTAAATACTCAAAAATTGGCTTTCTTGAGTCATGGAGGTTCTATAAGTGTTTTAAAACCTTTCTTGCTCGTGAATTTACAGAGTAAAGAGTAAAGATGAAGGTGGAAATGCTTGTATCAGTTGCTTATCAACTCTACTCCGACCGAGAATCAATTCCTAATTGGATGACTTTCATTTCATTCGTAAAGGTAATGATTTTGTTTCTTCATATATATTGGACATCTGAATGCCACAAAATAGTTATTCGGAGGCGTTGATGTTTTATTTCTGCAGGTACTGAAGGACAAACCCAATTTATCTCGATGGACGTTGAAATATTAGGCATTTGGTCAGAATCTTGAGTACTCTAGGCTTGCAGGCAAGTATCAGGCTAGAGACGAATCTTGAAAGATCTTTAAACTTATGTTTTTTCAAGTTTTTGCCTTAAACCTCTTTGCGTTCATTGCCTTTCAGGGAAATATGGTGGTGACAAATAACCCCGAGAATGATGCAATATGCACCGCATTGGCTTGGTCTAATGATAAATCAAGTTCCTCTAAAACTTTTTAAATTCATGTTGCTCTGAAACTTTTTAAAAGCATGTTGCTCTGAAACTCATGTATGAACTTATATATATATATATATCCTGAGTACTTGAATCTTTGTAATATGTCATGATCTTTCTGTATTGAAGCTGAAACCTTTTGTTAATTTGGTGTCCATAAGAGTGTCGAATCTTTTTGTTGGTTGTGTCGATAATAAAAAGGTTATTAACAAAACATAATTAAAAGATAATGAAATCTTTTTGTTGGTTGTGTTGATAACATAAACCTTTAACCAAATTAACAAGAAGGTTTCAAACAATAATTATTGCTAAGAAGATTTGGCCCCATCCAAATTAACAAATATAAACCTCAGAAATTATATTTCAAACCCTATACCCCAAACAATAATTGATTTATAATTTAGGATATAGGGTTTGGGATTAGGGGTGTCAAAATGAGTCAAAGCTCATAAGCTGACTCAGCTCAGCTCGGATTTTCACGAGTCCGAGCTATGTTTTTTAGGCTCATTTAATAAACGAGTTAAGTGATCGAGCTTAAATGAATTGGCGAGTTATGCGAGCCAGCTCTAATGAGTCGTGAGCTAGCTCACGAACAATTTTTTTTTTAAGATTTAAAATATTATATTGATATATTGTAAATATATTTTTGATAGACCAACCAAAATATATATTCTTGTTCTCTTTTAAGTTTTAACTAAAGCAAAAATAGAAATAATTCATTATACTTATATTAAGAAAATAGAAATTAATTTTTGTTTTACATTTTAAATTTTTAAGATATAGATATAGAATATAGATGAAGATGATGAGCATGATGAGCAAGTAATTCATGGATCATCTGAAGACTCTCAAGTGGAATAGATTCAACAACCATTCGATGGTCATTTTATTGTTTTATTTTATTTTTTATTATTAGACATTGGATTTGATTTAGTATTCGATAACAATATTATTTGGATTTGTTTTTACTGTTGAACATTTAAAGTTAATTTTGGATTTTATAGTAGTTTAATTTTTAATTATTTTATTCTTATATTTATTTTGTATTAGCTCGCGAGCTAACTCATTTAGATCACGAACTAGATGATCTGAGTTCGAGCTTATGAATATAAGCTCGTATAATAAATGAGCTGAGCTGAGCTGAGCCGTGAAATACTCTAGCTCATCATGAGCTGAGCTGAGCCGAGCGAACTAGCTCAGTTTGACACCCCTATTTGGGATTTAGGGTATAGGGTTTGAAATATAATGTTTTATGGATTATGAGTGTTTGATTTATGGTATAGGGATTTACATTTATAAGATAATTTTTTATTTATTTCTCAATTAAGAAAATAAAATACAACAAATTATTGTTTCATACTAACAACTTAAAATAGAATAGAAAAACTATTATAAGATACAAAACACATTATTGTTTCTTTTTCGATGTTTTGATGATTCTATCATTTCATTTTGAAAGTAGTTAGTACCTTCTTTATTATATCTAAACAATTTGTTGTAAATATTCTTAAATGAATACAAATAAAGAAAAATTAAGTTAATTTTAGTGTCTTTACATGTAGGATACTTTAATATGTTCAACATATTCTAATGACTTACATATGTTGATATGAATAAATTAGTGTTTGATTTAGGATTTAATGTTTGATTTAGTTTGATTTAGGGTTTTCAAAAGTTTATGGTTTAAGATTTATAGTTCATGGTTTATGGTTTCATACTTGAAAAATATTTTTCTATTTCTCAATTACAAAATTAAAAATTAGCAGAAGAATTAATTTTTTTTTTTAAACTCGTATATATTAAAATATTATTATAAATTAAATAAAACATTTAAAACAAACATCTAACAAAACACATGAAAAAATACAGAAGATGAGAGCCAATTAAAAAAGATCACCGAGATCAATGTCGTAGCAATCTTGCTTAGCCAATCTTATCCGTTCAAATCTTGGAGACAGCCAATCTTGTCTGTTCATTGTTTTAGTCTTTTATCAGTATCCTTTATTGGTCAAAAGAGAAGAACTTACGAGCCTCAACTAGCCCCTTCTCATCTCAAGAGATGCTTTCTCTCCCCTGTCCACATCTATCCTCGTCAAATTAGGGTTTCACAAATTGAGTGTTTGCTTTGCTAGTCGAAAGTTCTTCTCTTCCTTGTCCAGAACTTTTATCCTCTCGTCCCTCTTCTTCCTAAAATCTCCTTCTCTTCTTCTTCCGATAACTCGCCGTCAAATGGTCGCTTCTGTTCTCCCAAACCCGAATCCGCTTCTCAATTCACATATCTTCCTCTTATCGAATCTTCCTCTCTCAGACATCATCAAACTAGGTCTCAAACTTTTCAGATGTCGCCTTTTGTTTGTCTTCGTCGTACCGACACCGATTGAGAATATTGTCTCGTGGTTCTCTGCCGTATACACAACAAGTTAAGAAAGATAAAAGGTATAGATTTCTCAGGTTCTGACCAAAAAAGCATGAATCATTCGATTATATATGATTTAGAAATATCGTTTCTTCGATTGTGTTTGATTGATGACAAGAGATGTGTTTCCATGTTCGGATTTTGTAGCATTGTTGGAAACTGGAAGTCTTTTTCATTCTCCATTTGATGAAGAACTAATTTTGAAGGCAAGTTGAGTTTCAATCGAATATATTAGTATGATATGCGCCTTAATCCCTCTTTGAATCATATACTTATATTTTGATGAATCTAATGTTTTATTGCCATACCAGAGGACTAGAAGGCGGAAAGGCTATCATTCATCGAATAAGGCATCATAGGGGTATTTCTCAAATCAAACAGCTAAATGAAGTTTGATTTTTTGTTCACTGTTTAATTAAAATGTGTGTGATGGAGCTTAGTTATAACTTCTTTGAATCTTTTTGCTCTGTTTTTGTTTTAGACAACCCTAAATCTATTTAGACACAAGACTCTCTCTCTCTCTCTCTCTCTTCCCTAATCACCTATTAAATCAGAGCTTCTTCTTCAACTTCGCAAGGATTTTGTTTCCAAAAATAATAACTTTGTGCTGATCATGTGTTTTGAGAATTCTCAATTGATTGTGTGATGTTTGTGAAACAGATGCTGAATCTGTGTATGGTGTAGTTCATGAACAGTGATTTTTGTTAGAACACGGTTGTAGCGATCTAAAAATTTGAGGATCAAAATCAACATCGTGTTTCAAATGTTACTTTGGTAATAATGTTCTTCTTAGGTTGTATTACGTTTTTGTTTGATATGTATTATTTAATTTGCTCTGTTCTGGTTTACTACTAAACATAGGTTCGCATGGATATGACTGGATATAAGATAAAGAGATACTAGAGGTATTTATTCATATGTCAAATATTTGATTACTTTCATGGTATTCTCACTTCATTGTTTTTTAAATTTATCTATGAGGTAAACTTCTTACCTTAAAACTAGAGGTTGAATCTTTTTACTCAATTTGATTTTGTTTGGTTTGTGTGGTTATGTTTGGGCAGGCACTATCATGTTGGAGTCATCACTTAGGTGCCTGTTACAAGTTTCGTCTTCTCTGTCCATCATATAAAGCTTGTTTCGAACCGTTATGAAGATTTGAGAGACTAAGGATGTTGGAGGCCTGTTTGTTCAGCTAAAGAGACGAGTGTTCCTTTCGATCCAAATGGCATAAAGAGTTGCATGAAATGTAAGCTCGATGATCGTAGAGATACGCCTCGGCAGAGTCGGTATCCATGTGTGGACGTTGTATTTTTAATTATGTACTTGTACTTTGTAATATAGTTCTTTTGTATTTTGTATGATGGTTTTATATAATATAATTAAACTAGATTAGGATCTGCGTAATATACGAGTTTTAATTATAACTTATTTATAAATGATAAAAAGCAAAGTGAAACACTCGTTGTCGGTAATCGATTAAATATAATAAAGATAAACTTTATGAAAATATAAGAAATATATGTTAAATCATGTTGATGTAAATATTTAGATGTTGATTAGTAAATTTGTTTTGGATATTGGTTACTCGCACACTTATCTTGGATGTTGATTAGTAACTTTGTTTCAAACTGGATTTCAACTCCACATATTTCATCTCGCAATACAATGCATCTACTTCTTCCATTATATTAAAAACCATATTTTTACTCCATGCATTCCTTGTCAATCAATAATACCCAAAATTTTCATATCAAAACAATATATGCATAATGCATTCTATCAAATTTATGTCTATATATGTCATTAGTATTAAACAAATAGTAAGAAAATTAACAAAACATATTAGTAAAGAAATAAAAAAGTATTATAAAAAATATATGGAAATTATACAATATATGCATAATTCATTCTATCAAATTTATGTCTATATATGTCATTAATATTAAACAAATAGTAAGAAAATTAACAAAACATATTAGTAAAGAAATAAAAAAGTATTATAAAAACTATATGGAAATTATATCCAAATTAAAATTTTGACACATATCGTAATCTCATGAATATCAATTTTTTTCATGTGTAGAAATTGGAAATAATTTGTCTTATTTTTTTTTAGTCCTTTTTATTTACTATTTCCTTTTAATTTTTTAATAATGTCTTATTTTTTTTTTTACTATTATTTTCTTTTAGTTACACTACAATTAGAAATAATTTATCTTATTTTTCTTTTTTATCTTTTTGATTTACTATTTCCTTTTTTTTTTAATAATATGCCTTATTTTCATTTTTAGACTATTATTTTTTTTAGTTACATAAAATTTCATCAGAGAAATAAATAGTGTATAAAAAGAATATTTACATTTTTATATTATTTATATTGACACATGTCACAATCTAACTTAACAATGGCACGTGTCGCGATCTGGTGAATTACAATTTTGTCTACGTGTCGCGCTCATGTTGAGCGCATGCCGCTTTATATAATAAGATATGGTATTTTTCTTTTTTAATATGTCAATTTATTCACACAAAAAACTAGTAAATCTTAATTTAAATACAATTAATAAAAATACAAATGCTATAGAGGGAACAAACTATAGGAATCATTACATATATTGAATGATATAATTATATTGAAAAATGCTATGAATAAATTAATTAATAACAATAATCAATTGCTATTATATATATATATATATATATATATATATATATATTATTGCATAAGAAAAAACGCTATATTAATTGAAAACACGATAGTAGTGCCAAAAAAATGCTATCGAAAGTGTCGGACCTATTATAATGGACGCATACATAGCGCTTTCCACATCGCTCTCGTATCGTTAGATAGCTGTTTTCGGCTGCTAAGAATACCCACATTTCCTGTAGTGAGGGTTCTTCAAGAGAAGAAAGTGCATTCTTTATTGATAATCAAAAGTAAAAAAATAATACAAGCTGCAAGGAACCTTATAAAGGGTTCGTCAGCTCTGCCTTCTAGGGCGTATTGTTTCAGAAAAGGAAATAACAAAAGGGGAAATTACATGAAACAAAAGGGTTCAATTGCAAAAAGGAAAAGGACTAAAATAGAAAAATGGAAAGTCCTACAAAACAGAAAAGAAATTTATTAGAAATCATATTTCAAACACTTACCTTGGCATGTTGAATTCCTTGATTCCATGCACATTTCTCCTCTCCTTAAGTGTCCTTTGAAATGATGAAAAGGCTTGAATCATTGTTTCCTTGTAAAATCGGCAGAACTGTTGCAATTTGACTCTTGAGCATTTCCTTGTTGCTTTTGCCTTCTTGTTGTGTTCCAAGCTCCATATTGACGTGATCTTGGTCATCTTCCATGCCTTGAGCCTTTGATACGCCTACATTGTCTTTTGGAGTGAATGGAGTCTCTTGTGTGATCTCCTTGGTGAGCAGCGTCTCCTTGAGGTCTTCATGCTCAATTAGGATGATTAGGCTCTCTATTGTCTTGTTGACCTCCTCTCTTATACTCTTGGTTCCTGACCTTGTTCTTGGAGCTTGTCTCATAGCTGGTATGGGGATAACTTGCTCCTCAGATTCAGACGGCATAACATTGATGTCCTCATCATTCTCGCCGTCTTGAGAAGGTTCTGACCTCAGAACTGGGTCATCTGCATGAAAAAGAGCTAAATCAGTAACATTGAAAGTAGGAGAGATGGTCAACTCACCTGATAGCTCTAGCTTGTAGGCATTATTGTTGATTTTCTCTAGCACACAGAATGGGCCATCTTCTCCTTGGGGAACCTCTCACGTCTCATGTGCAGCCAGACCCAATCTCCTGGTTTAAATGTGATCCTTACAGCCTCGATCAAGTTGGTGTTTGTACTTCTCAGTCTTCTTCTCTAAGTTATCTTTGACCTTCTGGTGCAACTTCTTGATAAAATTAGCTCTGGTTTCTCCTGCTGGACTAGAATAAACAGCTTGTGGCAGGGGTAAGAGATCCAATGGAGTCAAAAGGATTGAATCCATAAACAATTTGAAATGGTGATTGCTTAGTAGCTGAATGTTTAGCACGATTGTAAGCAAATTCAACAAATGGTAAACATGATAACCAGTTTCTTAAGTTCTTACCCACCATGGCTCTCCATAGGGTTGAGAGTGTACGGTTTACTACATCAGTTTGGCCATCAGTCTGTGGATGACAAGTAGTGGAGAATAGGAGTTTTGTTCCTAGTTTCTTCCACAACACTCTCCATAAATGGCTAAGGAACTTGGTGTCACGGTCTGATACCAAAATGCCTCATGAGTCCTCCTCCATGTGCTTCTCTCATTGTAGCTCTCTCATGGATCCTTGAGGAATGAAAAGCCTCTTGTCCTTGAACAGAAACCCATTTTGCTGATAGAATGCTCCATAAGCGGCTTTACTGGTTTCTTTGAAGACATCTTGAAAATCTGGATCATCTTCATATAAGGACTTTATGTGCTCAAACCCCATAATCTTAGCTTCCATTGTGTTGATAAGGGCGTATCTCCTGGATAGTGCATCAGCCACAATGTTCTCCTTGCCCTTCTTTTACTTGATCACATACGGAAATGTTTCTATGAATCCAGCCATCTGGCATGCCTCTTCTTGAGTGTGGTTTGTCCTCTTAGATACTTGAGTATCTCATGATCTGTATGAATAACAAACTCTTTTGACAGTAGATAATGCTGCCAAGTTTCAAGAGAACGTACCAAAGCATATAGCTCATTATCATATGTGGGATAGTTGAGTGAAGCTCCACTAAACTTTTCACTGAAATAGGTTACTGGTCTCTTTCCTTAAGTTAATACAGCACCTATACCTGTTCCAGACGCATCACATTCAATCTCAAAAGTTCCAAAAATTAAAAATTGGGTTTTTTGATCATTTCAAAGTTTGAATGATAATTTATAATTTGAAATAATATAATGAGATCATGTCATATTCTATTCTAAGCTCCGCGTATTTTTTAAACGGGTCAAAAAGATCCAATTTTTTTAAATGAACTCAAATAAAAAGGATCCGCGCGTTGATCCATGGATCATTTTGTTTCTGAGTTTTTAGGGTAAAAAAAAACAAAAGTTGGGTCAATGAAATACGCATCCTTCTAATTAGATCTTACTTTTTTGCTATTTTTACCTTTAATGAGTATTTTTAGCTCTTCTTTAATAATTTAATTTCTAATGACATTCCATGTAATTTTTACACTTATAAAGTTATGTTCAAAAATGTAATTCTCAAATATTAATATAGAGATTTGAAAATATAAACTATTAAATTAAAAACCCAAACATTTCCTCCAATATATATATATATATAGAGGATATACCGGCATATGTAATGAATTTGTTTATAGGATATTTGTTTACATAGAATGCGTGATCAAAGCGAATTATATTAATTTATTATTCCTTATTAATATTCAAAATATACTGGAATAACAGATTTGTTGTCATTATTTTATAAGTACCATAATTACTATTATTAAGGAATTATCGGTAAATCAAAATCGAATATAAACACTTATTGAGTTGCTAAACTCATATTATATTTCCTCAGTTTATAAATAGACACAAAGTATGAAGATATTTTATTATATAAAGTTTGATGCGTCAAACTTCATAGTTAACATCATCGTGACACGTGTCAGCCGGTCGATCGGATTTTGACACATGTAATTTTTTTTTCCAATTAGATTTTGACATGTATCATACAAATCTTATTTCTTTTTAAACTTATTCATTTGTATTTATCATGTAGATTATAAAAATCAACATATGTAAGAAATTAATTAGTTTCTAATAAATAATTTTGATAAGTATGGTCTATTCCTTTAAATATTGACTTTATTATATGTCTCGGTTTTATTTTTTTCGTACAACCATTCTTTTTTTACCCCTCTTTTTCTTTATGTTTATTAAGATGAATTAAGTTTCAAAATTTCTCATTAAAATATTAATTAATACACGTGTAAAAATATTTTCAGTTCAAATATACTTAGGTTTATTATAATATTTTGTCTTTATATAATAAGCTTTTGTGCTCTCTTAATCTTCTCACCAAGAAATTTCAAATTTCAATAATCTCTTCCACAAGTTTTATTTTTGTTTTTTTTTATTTGAAAAAACCATGGATTACTCTCTTATTTGATAAAAACAATATATCTCAACATTTTCCAATTAGTTTATTTTAGTAAATCATAAAAAAAAATTAAATAAGCTACATATATACACACTTACATATATTTTGATTTTAAATAGAAATTGATATGACAAAAAAATCAAATGCATTTTTTATTAGAATATTAAATACACGTGTAAAAATCTTTTGAATAAAATTAGATTTACATACTCAAATCTTTAAGGATTATAATATTTCACATTTATTTAAACAATTTTGTACTCTCTCGATCTTCCCACCAACCAATTTAAAATTTCAATAATCTTCTAAATTTTTTGTTTCTTTCCATTAAAAAAAAATCTAATATCATTATATTTTGAAATCAGACATCCTAAATATTGTAAAATAAAATGTACATTGTATTGTGGTTCTTTTAAAGACTTACCACTACGTAGACATCCTAAATATTGTAAAATTGATGTATAAGAAGAAAATTATTTTGAAAGTTTCTCATGTTGTGAAAATTATAAAAAGTAAGAAACCAAGTGATGAAACACATATAATGCATTTTTCGTTGGAAGAAAGATAATACTTGATTCATAAGTGAAAAAGAAAAATTCAAATATGATTAAAAACTATGAGTAAGTATAATTCAAATAAAAATACTTAAATCAATTTGTCAACAGTTAAAAAAAAGATATACGAGTAGTTACATAATAAAAAGTAAACATAATTTAAATAGGAATAGAAAAAACTAATAATTTAGAAATATGTGAAAAAAAAAATTGAAAATTCAGTTAATATAAAAAAGTAGGAGAATCAAAATCAATAAATAATTTGTAGGCTTTTCTATGAGTGGTTTCACATCGACGTTTTCAATCTTATTTTATTTATTTTTACGGATGATATGATTTTGTTTTCCATTTTTGTGCGGTTTATAAAATATTAAAGGATTCAAAATAATTCAACTAAAATATGAGAATAAATTCATCAAGATTTAAAAATGGATTAAAAAATAGTATTAATTCAAATAGAATAGGAAAACTAATAATTTGAAAATATGTGATAAAATTTAATTAAAAATTAAATAATAAATAATCAAAGTAAATAAATAAATGTTAAGTTTCTGAATAAGTGGTTTTGCATCAGCGTTTTCAATTTTATGTTATTTATTTTTACGGTTGATTTAATTTTGATTTCTACTTTTAACTGATTAACTTTTTTTACAGAATATAAAATATTAAATTACAAACCCGCATATATACGGATCCTTTATCTAGTAAACTATAAAATATATAGCCAAATATTTAAATCTTAAGTTAAAAATAAAGAGAAACAAAATAAAACAAATTATTATGTTCAGATCAAAATATTGTTCAGCTTAAATGGAAATTAGTAAATTGATATACATTTGATAGTTAAGATTTGACAATTTTCTATATTATACTTTTATCATGGAAGAATGGTTTATGGTTATAATTTGACAAATACTTATACTATTATTTATATATGTAGTAATCGGTTATTGCTATTAGATAACTCATTTTTGTTTATAAATTTGAAGCCAATAAAAACCAATGGTTAAGTTTACCCTTTAATTTAGTATGGTATCGGATGCCATTTAATTTTATAGATTTATAGATTCAGAACATATCCATATAAATACGGATTGGTTTTCGATAATATTTTTATTAAGAAAATATATGGTGATAGACCATTTATTACAATTAAAACAGTTTAAAAAACCCCAAAAAAATTAAAACATTTCACCATTATAAAAGTTAAAACAATTATTATCCGTCCGCAGAAATCAAAAAACTTTTCATCCATCTAATCGTCATACTTCTTGCACACAATAAAAACAATGGTTTAACATTACTTTGGTTTTTGCTTTGAACTCTCCCCAGATCCGTGCCTATGTTGAAGAAAATGAAACATTCGCCTCCGGTCCGTTTTTGTTATAAAAATTTCAAAGCTTTCAATTTTTTTTTAATATAGTGTAATAGGTCCAAATATAAAACTTTTTTTTTAAACTCGCGATGTCTTTCTAAAAAAAAATTATTAATCGAAAATTGAATATAAAACAAACAAAAAATATTAGAGTAATTATATTAAATAATCTGACCCCTTCATCTTCTCACATCGCCATATCGGCCACTTCACCATCAAACAGACTTACACGTTTTTTTTTCTACATTGTTTGTAATCAACAATCACAATTCACAAATAAGTTTATCTTATATTATAGTTTTGTTATTTATAAATTTTAGAAAGGTTTGATTTGGGATTTAAAATGGATTAAGTAAAAATCGTAAATTCTTTATGCATATTATATTATGTTTTAGAATTAACATTTTGGTTTTTAAAAACTTTAGTTCTTATTTGAAAAGATCATGATTATTATTTAAACAGTTCATTTAATATAAACCGAAGTTTTTTTTTTTAATTTTGCCTCTAGTCTATGTAATCCTAGAAACGGTTCTGACTTTCCCATAAATGATTTCGTCACTAGAGTCAAAGTACTAAAAAAATGGGAGACGTCAAGTTTACCAAATGGCACATACCAACCAACTTTATCTGATTTTCAGCGATGAAAATATTTTTATTTCTTCCCAACTTTTAAAGTACTTTGTGTTTATTCATCATAGAGATTTTCCTTCTAAATCTTTTTTGTATTTTTTTGGATCGACGATTTATTTCTCCCCAATAACTTTTATATAGCGTTAGTTCCACACAAACTTTCAGCCTCTGTCTATTTCCCCACAAAGTGAAAGTTAAATACACAAATCCACACGGAATAAAAGTTCGAACATTAAATCCACACAGTGGTCGGTTATGTCGGTTTATGTGTCAAACCTGATACCAAACCACCTAAACCGAAAACAAACTGAATGAGATAACCGAATCCATAGAAACCGACCCGTGAATTGACCCGTAACTCAGACCCGTTAATTGACCCATAAATCGAAATATAGCCGTTAACGACAAAAAAAAAAAATCTCCAATTTATAAAAGCAAGAACCCTAGAAACTGATTTCTCCAAATCGACTATCAAATCTTCAATTTTTTGAAATCAAGTAAGTTTATTGTTAGGGTTTAAGATTTCGAAATCGATTTCGTAGGTTAAACTGCAGCTGGAGATTCGAGTCAAGAACATGAGCAGTGGATTTGGGTCTTCTACTGGAACAACAAATGTCAGACGAAGAGGAAGAATCATGGGTGTTCCAAAGAGATTGAATAATTAAGGTTTCAAATTTCAAGTCTTGAACAAACTGTCAAAGAGATTACGGCGGAGAAGATGGAGGATGGGAAATCCGTGTTTGAGAAGATGCAACAGAAGTTGGAAAAAGAGATATGTGAGAGGGTTGAAGAGGAATTGCTCGAAATCAAATCCAGTATGAAAAAATGTTGTTTTTTGGAGTGTTTGGGTGTATGATCTTGTTTGGTCTGATGAAACTAGTAGGCTGAGTATGTGTCATTTATGTATTGTCAGTTTGGTTGTAAAAGAAAGTCAATGGAAGCATAAGGTAGTTGGATAAAAGGTTTGAAATAAAAGACATGTCTTGGACACAACATACATAGACACATGTTCATGACCCAAAAAGATACATCCGATTAAACCCAAACATATTACTACTTCAGACACAGGTTCATGAAAAAAAAAAACATCAAATCTTCAGTTTAAACTCAATTCATCTTGAGAAACTTGACCTTCTGTACCATCTTGAGAAGCTTGACCTTGAGTTCCCTGTTGTAAGAACTAGAACAAACACATACATAACCAAAGTAAGAGAACACACAAAGATAAACAGAACATGTCTTGGACACAACATACACAGAAACACAAGCACATAAACACAAGCACAGAAACACATACCTTGTTCTTTTTCCCCTTATGAAATCGAGAGTTATGACCTGTTAAGCCACATACTCCACAATGCATAATCCGTTTCAACATCTTTGGTTGCTTCTTCAATGGAGACTCATTCTTACCCTTCTTCCTTTTCTCTTTCTTACTTTTCTTTCTCCTTCCAGGCTGTGGTGTCTCAGGAGGTTCATGTACCAACGGTTCTGATCCAGTTGGCCAGAACCCTGCACTTCTCATTGGAATAACTCCATTTGTATATGTTCTCCTCCACATAGTTGTCCTAAACCAATGACTAACATAGTCATCAGCCTGCAGTTTCCTATCAAGAATAACCCCATACGCATGCTCACAAGGTATTCCTGTTATTTCCCACCTCCTACATGTGCAAGTCCTCTTTTCTAAACTCACACGATAAGAACCTCCTCTAAGCTCCACTAGAAACATCCTATTGGTGCTACTATAGACCTTGCACTCCGAAGCCAGTTCATGTTCTAGTTCAAGATATTTAGCTACATATGGTGTACATATACCTTGGTGCTGATGAGATTTAACATCTCTCTTTAGCTATACGTACCATTGCAAGTCTTGCAATCATCTGCAGCATAGGCACGAATGGCTTCTCCCTTGCCTTAACAATCGTGTTGTTGAATGACTCAGTAGAGTTGTTCTCGACATCTTCATAGTGGTTGTCAAGCTTGTAGAAGGCCCTACACCAAGTCTTGGGGTTTGTCTTCAAGACATCTTCAAATACTTCTGTGTCGTACTTAAACAACATGTCCAAGCGCTCCTTATACTGTGCATCATTGTAACTCCATGCTAGATTCCAAATGAAGGGCTTCATTTATGTTTTCTTTCCATGTTTAGCCTTCAAGTTCCCATAGATGTGTCTAACACACATTCTATGCTCAATGTTTGGCAACTCCACCTCAACTGCTTTGATCAGTCCCTAACAACAGCAGAACAAAAGCATTCAGAATAAAGAACTAACTTTTTCAAACGAAAACATAACATAACAATACATAATAAAGAACTAACCTTTTGACGATCAGAAATAAGGATATATCCTTCACCATCTTCTAGTTGTAAATCAGCCTTTATCTTCTTTACAAACCATAACCAATTAGGAAAATTTTCCACTTGCACTACAGCCCATGCTATTGGATAAATAGCATTGTCTGCATCTCTACCTAAAGCAACAAGCAGCTTTCCTTTCATTTTTGATCTCAAGAAGCAACCATCTACTCCTATAATTGGCCTACATGTTTCTTTCCAAGAACTTCTAAGAGCAGCAAAGCAGACATAGAACCTGTTAAACACATCTTCTCATTCTTCAGTTGTGATGGTGTCAATTTCAACAGAAGAACCTTCATTAGATGCTACTATCTCAGCCCCATAATCTCTTAGACGTGAAAACTGCTCATCATATTCAGATTCAATCATTTTCAAAGCTTTGAGCCTACCAGCTTGACATTGTGGCCTACTAACACTGATCTTCCATCTTGCCTTAATCAATTCTTCAATCTTCATGGGCATAAAATATTCCGGCTCATCTCTAATGTTATGAATAAACAACCTAACTATCACAGGGACCCTAAACATCTCACAGTCCCCATTTGGAACACATGAATGGATATCTTTGAACACCTTAACTTGCCACCTACCCGTCTTTTTACTTACAAGACGAAGTCCTTGCTCATGACAACTAGACTTGCACACTCCTGACTTCCGCTATATAAAAAAAAGAGGGCAGGGGGCGGAGAAGAGCGGACGTGGGGACTCGGGTCGGGGGGTGCAGCGTAACTAAGAGAGCCATTCCATTTAGTGCGAGACAGAATGGGCGGGCACGAGCGGTCTGGTGTCCGAGTCAATTGGTCAGATGACGACTACTTCACTTATTAGATTAGTATTAGCCGCCTATTCCGGAATGAAATGAGATAAAATAGAAAGAACGCGTACACCAGGATCCCAATGGATGCCCTGCCAAAAAACATACTTGAGAGAACCTTCGTTTCAGCGACCTCGAGCTTCGCGGCTTGCAAAGCGTGCTTGAATTGGCTCCTTGAAGAGTTTGATCAGCGAGAATTCAACCAGCGAAGGATCTAATCCAAGTCAAAAAGCGAAGGCAGCACGGGTCTTGACTCCGAATCCATGAAAGGGGGGTGTATTGTCGAGACTTTGTTGAGTGGTCGTAACGTCTGTTGGGTGATCTTGTTGGAGTGTAGTCCTAGGGCTTCCAGGCTGTCTTAATATAGAATGTAGCTTCCAAAACTTCAATTCGAGGAAGAAAGTTTGTATCTGTGAAACCCTATTGTAGTAGAGTTTGCACCACTGTTTCTCTTTTCCTGAGAATTTATTAAATTATATAATACGAATTGTGTTCTGTCGAAATGTGTTTGTTGTATTCTCCTACTTCTCTAATTGGTGAGAGCATTATCTTTTGTAGGAAGATGCTGATTGGTTCGAATCCAATGGTAGGCCTGGGCTCTCCTACGCAGGAGAATCTGGCAAGGTGTGATTTCCTGCCATGAGCTAGCGTTCCTAGCAAAACCATCAGCTAGGTTGGAATTTCGGATTCTCTTTCCAGTTAGCTATTAATCGAGAGAGGACCGACCATAGAAACTTAGCCGAGAGTGGATCTTAGATCGAGATTCTTCTTTCTTCTTATGGATAGAGGTCGTGCAAGAGAAAGCGATCCACAAGAGGGTTCGTTCATCTAACACTTACCCACTATCGGCTTCAAGCAACTATCGATGTAGTCTGATAACCTATTGTATAAGGTTTGACTATGTGTGAGAATTTATTGACAATTTTTTCACATACTCGATTTACCTAGGAAGTCCTGAGAGAGCAACAGCAGCTGCAATTGGAATGAATCAAATCTACTTTGTGAAATATTCCTTGGTGGGAATGCGCATGACCAGGTCAGGAAGTGAAGCGAAGCGGAGGAACCCCTGTTCATACAAGGGATGTGCTTAAATGGGACAAGTTGTGCTGTGGGTAATCCCTTTGGCTCGGGCTCCTCCGCCCTAAGAAGCATAGTATCCCGTTGATTGCTGGTATGTGTTTGACTTGTAGGTCGCTCGGCTCAAACAGTAAATACGCCATGAACAATTGTCATACCTGTACTGTCGGAGATTTCGACCTGTCTTCAGAGCATAGTCGAGGACAGCCTCCTTAAATGCTATTCCATTGAAGAAAACTTGTCTATCATACAAGTTTCCGTCGCCTCTTCTGCTCTGGTTACGATTTCTCTCTCTTGCAGGAACATCGTCGTCTTCTTCACTCTCACTTTCTGGGTATACATTGTGTTGAATTGGAGGCTCATCATTGAAGTCCGTAATCGCTTCCTCGATGTTGTAGTCATTTTGTTCCCGAGGATCTTCATGGTCGGAATCGTCACCTCCTCCAACAACGCCGTTAAACACGACGATTTCGGCCATCAATACCACGATTCTTCAACAGAGAACTTCGATTTGGGGGTTTCAGAGCAAAATCAATTTTAGGGTTTTTAATTTGGAGATTTTATGTTTCGATTTCGGTTTATGTTGTAATCGGGTTAAACTCATGTTTAATCATGTCCACTCACGGTTTATTTGAGATAAAAATGGTTAATAATGGATTGGTAAACAGTAAACCGGGTTCTGTGTGTAAATTGGATTCGAACTTTCATTCCGTGTGGATTTAATGTTCGAACTTTATTCCGTGTGGATTTGTGTATTTAACTTTCACTCTGTGGGGAAATAGACAGAGGCTGAAAGTTTGTGTGAAACTGATGTTATATGAAAGTTATTGGGGGAAATAGATCGTCGATCCTATTTTTTTAGGGTTTCAAAATTGAAGCAATAATTGACACAGTTTTTTGGTCGATTCTCCGACATTTTTAAACAAGGAAAATGGACGTGCATTAAAGATGTCGAATTTATCTAGGAACACGATTAGCGATTGGCACATCAAACTACTGGCGCACACTCATGTTTCAAACTCTTATCCAAGAATATATGATCATATGATGGATTTATTCCCTTTTCGAAGACTTCTCAAAGGGGACGCAGACGTTAATTACCCCATTGGTATGTTTTCACTTATTCATGATTCACAATTTTATATTAGATCCATATTGAAACGAATGTATTTAATATTTTGTAGACTTGATTGGGGGCGGTATAGACGTTGGAGATCTTATCACAATAGAAGATGATCCATACGAACATGTTTGGTGAAAAATCCTTTTGAAATCAAGTTATGGATCAGAGATATGGAGTAAGTGTATATGAAAATAAATATGATTTCTTATAGAATTTGAATGTTTTTGTTATTACAAACTCAACATCTATTTAATCTTAATATATGTAGTTTTATTGATTTCGAATGTGTTGCATATGGAAAATGTACTTTTGATTTCAAAACAAAATGGAATGAGATTGGTAATTAAGAAACAATTTTTATACTCAAATTCTGGCATGTTAAGTATTTACTTGAAGGTCAGTTATGATTGAATTTGTTAGTAACACATCCTCTATATATCATCTACTATAATAGATTATTTATGTAGGGAATAAGAGGATAAGTAGTGGCGAAAAATATTTTGAAATCATGTTTGATCCACAAAATCCGGTAGTTTTAGAGTTTAGCGTTTATAACTGAACCTAAATTTAAAAATATAATACTAAACAGTTTAAAATCATGTACCTTTAGCTCTTGATATAATTTTGTATAAGGGTGGGTAAAAAACCCGGAACCGAAAAACCGAACCGAACCCGAACCGATTCTCTAAAATTATTCGAACGGATCCTCAACACATAATACCGAAAAATCCGAACCGAACCCGGAACCGAACCGAGAACCGAACGGGTATCCGAAGTACCCGAAACATAAATTAACCTAAAGATATTTAGATTTAAAGTCGGGTATGTTCATATAGTTTAGGTTATTTTTATAGTTTTTTCATTATTTTTTCGATCAATTCGTGTATTGTGGATATATTTCGGTAAAAATAACTAATTTAGGTATATTATTTGAATTTTTATAATTTGTTTTTGTTATTTTCCGGGTATTTTCGAATAATTCTAGTTAAAAATAGTTAAATCGAATCAAACCGTAAAAAAATCCGGGTAGTTATGAGTATTTCGGGTAATTTTTGAGTATTTTGGATAAAAAATCCGAAAATACCCGAATCCGAACCCGAACATATTTTGGATATTAGCGGGTTTCAAACTTATACCCGAACCCGACCCGAACCCGACAAAACTCGAACCGAACCCGATCCGAATTTTTTAATACCCGAATGGATCTTATATCCCTAAACCCGAAAACCCAAAAATCCTAATTATTCGATCCGAACCCGAACGGGTATCCGAATGCCCACCCCTAATTTTGCAGGCTTCCATTCTACAAAAGTTATGACCATTGAAAGTCATAAAAAATGCAACCGTTCAAGACTTTTATGTATACTTCTGTTTATCAGAAGAACAAAACTATCCATTTTTTCATCGAAGCAGATGCATTAATATTACTATTATATTTTAATTACTCTTAACAATAACGTTTATCTTACAAAGTCGGTTTGTTTTGTTTATTTGTAGTTTTTTAGTTATTATTTAAGAGTTTGGGTTATTGTTCTTGGGCCAATGACAGACTTAGCTTATTTAAATAATGTCCCAAAATAATTAAAACTTCATCAAAAATAATTGAAACATATTAGATTAAAATTGTTTCCGTTCTCAACAAGATAAAGTAAATATCATTTTTTTATGCAAACGATAAAGTTTTAAAAATTTACTGTGATTTCTCTCCCACTAAACTCATATTGGTTGTTGTTAAAGGTAAGTGTATATTGTGGGATTGATTTGAAATACAAAAAAGGTATGACGTGACAGAGCTACTTTGATATTGATAAAAAAAAGAAAAGAGATTGTCAAATCCACATTTTTTTTTTGTAGAATATATTTTATTACCATATTTACGTTTCACAAAGAAAGAAATAAAAAACTTCTTTGTAAGTTCTAACTTATTCTCTTAAAAAACAAAAACCAAAATACATTTGTGATAGAGATAAAAGATGAAAAGATATGACATCATTCCATTTGTTTTCTGATTTACACAGATGGAAAACAGACTGGCAAATCTGCGTGAAAGTTCTTTGATTATGGAAGGAGAATGATTGATGTTTTGGTGATTTCGTAGAGCTCGTATTGGCCGACAAAATGGTAATTGATTAACCATTAAGTTTATTTTTCTCATCAGCTTTTTAAATCTTTCATTATCGTTATACCTAACTATAATTATCTTCTGTATACATGGTATTATGATATGTGCAATAATTGCTAATCACTTGATCCACAGTTTCTCTACTTATATCAAAGAGTCAGGGTTATTTGAAAACAAAATTCAATGATATTGCTCCAAGAGAAATCGTGAGGAACATTGAGCACAAATACCATTTATATTTCAACTATGCCACCGAGATGAGGAAAATTTCATTTATAATTAGTAAGAACTTTCTAAAATTAAGCAAATTCTTAATCGTGATTTCTACCACAGTTGATTAGTTTACTCTTATAATGTATTAAGTATTTTCAAAATTTTAACTTGTATATGCATTTTAGTTATTTACTAATTCTACCTTTTTTTTACTGTTTTTGTTTGCTTAGTCAACTTATTCAGACCAGTTGTTAAAGTGGATGAAATTAGAAGTTATGAAGATGAATTTAGTGATGAGGGCTGTAAAAAATAAATACTTCATTTCAAGATCGGAGACATAGAGTATTTAAACCAATTATCTGAATTTTTTCTATTTTAATAATATAGTACTTGTAACTAAAATCTGCAAAAAAATTAATTTTTGTTAGTCTTCGTAGGGGTCTTGAGTTGAAGTATATTGCAACTGGTGAATACGCTAACTAGTTCTTTAATAAGTTAAGAAATTTGTTCATGATGTTCTTATTTGTTTCTCGAGGTTCTAGCGACTTAATGTATTCAGAGGTAATGATTTGAATATCACTTTTGAAACCTTTTAGAAAAGCTTGGAGCTTTGGAAAAGAAGACGAAAACTTTGTAATTACTTTTTTCAAAGGTTTGCGATTACATTACTCTTGAATATAAAGAAGGTGATGACCTATTAACTAAAGCCAGGTGTCCTCATCTTCACGTGATGGCACAAGATCCAAAAGGAGCAAATCGGTTGCTCAGAGAGATTTGCTGAGCTGGTGATATCTTCGTACGATCACACAGTTTGTGTGATTTCACCGTTACTCTGCTTTTGCCGTTATTTCAGAGTTGTTGGTGATGATGTGTATTGGGCCAGTTTTGGTCTGTCTGAACCACTCCTTCACTCTTCACTATTTGGGCTTGATATTGTCGTCGCCCAATAGCTGATTGTTTGGTTAAGATCAAACCTTCTGATTCAGAGAGAGTATCTTGACATATGTTATTACACCCCCTCAAACTTGGTGGGAAATCCACACCTAGTTTGAACCGTAAGCTGAAGAATTGCGCTTGAGGAAGAGACTTAGTGAAGATGTCTGCAAGTTGTAAGCAGGTAGGAACATGTTTGACAACTAAGGATCCAAGTGCTACACGCTCACAGACATAATGGAAATCAACATCGAAGGCTTTAGATCTGGCATGAAGAGCTGGATTTGCAGTAAGGTAGACTCAGAACAATTATCACAGTACATCTCAGGTGTAACAGGTTGTGCCACCCCCATATCTCTGAATGAAAATATGCTTGAATTCCTAAGAAATAATGTAAGAGACCCAAGTATTTCATTCTGAAGTTGGTGCTGAGACAATCCAAGAACCGTTGAAGCAGATCATTGTTGCTTCCAGTTAAGACCATTTCATCAACATAGAGAAGAAGATACATGACATCATTTCCATTGATATAAACAAATAGAGAAGGATCCGCTAAACTGCATATGAAACCAAACTCCAGAAGATATGAGCTAAATTTATCAAACCAAATCCTAGGAGCCTGTTTCAGACCGTAAATAGCTTTCTTGAGTTTGCACAGATAGTGTGGTATGTTTGGATCGTCAAACAAGGTGGTTGCACCATATACACAGTTTCCTTTAAATCACCATGGAAGAAAGCATTCTTTACATCCAATTGCTTGATTGGCCAGTCCTTTGTAACAGCAACATGAAGCACACCTCTTACAGAAGCTGATTTCACAACTGGACTGAATGTTTTCACAAAATCCACTCCTTCCTCATGATTATATCCCTTGGCTACGAGCCTAGCCTTTAATCTATCCAAAGCACCATCAGACTGCAGTTTTGTTCTGAATACCCATCTGCATCCTAGAGGATTGATGGTCGGATCAGGAGGGACTACATCCCATATATCAACCTCCTTTATTGTTCCCATTTCATCACCCATTGTATTGGTCCAATCAGGATCCTTAAGAGCAGCTTTAACTGTCTTAGGCTCAGGATAGTTGTCCTTAACAGTAACCAATGCATATTTTGGATTGGGTTTAACAATTCCATATTTAGCTCTTGTAGTCATAGGATGAGAAGAACTCACAGTGGGGGAAGGTTCTAGAGTAGAAGAAGACTGGACTGGCATAATAGCAGATTCTAATGGGGGAAAGTCTGCAGCAGTAAAAAGATTGTATGCATGTTCTGCAGGCTGAGATTGAGCACTAGAATCAGAATCAGAGGCATCATTGGACACAGCTTCAGGTGCTACAGAAGTAGACTCAGCTGAAGCAGTATGTTGGCTAGCAGAGTCATAAGATGTCATAGGAGAAGAGAGGATCAAACCTTCTGATTCAGGTGCTGGTGCTGCTGAAGAATCTTCTTTCTTTAGGAAGCTAAATTGCAATGCAGCGAGAAGAGGACTTGATGCAGAGGTATGAAAGCTGCTATAGATGTCAGTATATGGGAAACTTTTCTCATCAAACAAAACGTGCCTGCTTATGTAGACTTTGCCAGAAGGAGGATGCAAACATCGGTAGCCCTTATATTTTTCATTATAGCCCAGAAACACACACTCCAAGGCTTTAGAATCAGATTTATTGTAAGCATAAAGTCTTAAGTAAGGAAAGCATGAGCAACCAAACACTCTTAAGGCAGTGTAAACTGGTGCTTTCCCATTCAACAATTCAAAATGACTTTTGTTATCTGGTAAAACAGAAGAAGGAAGGAGATTACCCAAGAAATTTGCAGTGAAAAAGGCTTCTACCCACAGCTGATGAGGAACCTTACTATGAAACATCATGGACAGTCCAAATTCAGTTAAATGTCTATGTTTTCTCTCTGCAAGACCATTTTGTTGTGGTGTATAAGGATAGGAGATAAACTGTTTTATGCCACATTGAGCCAAATGTGTGATGAATTTGTTACTTGTGAACTCACCCCCTCCATCACATTGAAACATAGCAACCTTTTGTTGATATTGTGTTTCTACCAATTGTTGGAATAGGAGAAACACATAATAAAATCCAGACTTCAATTTGAGAGGATAAAACCATGTAAACCGTGAGAAATGGTCGATGATAATAACATAGTAACGAAATCCCTGAGCTGAAAGAACAAGAGAAGGTCCCCACAAATCACAGTGAATGCATTCTAAAGGTGTAGTAGAAACAAACTCAGAAGCACCAAAAGAGAGTCTGCAGATTTTTCCCAACTGACAAGCATCACACAAACGAGTGCTTGTTTTACTAATAACTATAGACTGATTTCTTGAAAGATGTTGGAGGACTTCTGGATTTGGATGTCCAAGTCTTTGGTGCCACAACTCATCATTAGTAGATTGTTGTCTTGTTGAGTAGAAAGCCAGGAACTGTGGATCCTCCAACACATAAAGGTCCTTACGTCTGCTTCCTCGCGCTAGCAGCTGCTTTGTCCACTTGTCTTTAATAAGAACACAGATAGTCAGCAGTGAGTTTAGAGACAGAGAGCAGAGATTTAGTGATATTGGGATAAACTAAGACATCTTATAATGGTAAGGTACCTTCTAGAGATGGCAGAGCTATAGACCCTATGTGAGTAATTGGCAAAAAGTCTCCATTGCCCACTATCACTGAATCTTCACCAGAATACAGTTGAGAAGTGTGAAGTTGAGTTGCAGAGTTGGTGATATGGGCTGAAGCTCCAGTATCAGGGTACCACTCTTATTGTCTCTCTATAAATATTTCTTCGACGTGGCCACCAAGGTTTGTACGTTACAACCTCTCTATATTTTTTCTCTTCGGCAAGCGCATGAAATTCTGTGCTAATTAGAACTACTAAGAATTTGTTTGGATACCTTAGTTTTCTTTTGCTTATCAGTATATTTCTTGATCTTTGTTATTCAATTAAACCATGTATGAAGTCAGTGCTAGGTTTTCATAATGTCTAGAAGACATAAGAAGGACATGAGCCAATTTTTATACTAGCTAATTAAGAATTTTTATACTAGCTAAATATACTGATAAGCAAAAGAAAACGATGCAGAATTTAAATACATTCAACAAGTCATAAGCGAATCAACTATCATTCTTGTTAGATACTTATTTTGCTCAACTCATCACACGCTGATCATTTTCGCCCAAAGAAGTCAGTGCTGGGTTGATCTTGCTTTTGAGTTTAGCTGATCAGAAAAAAAGAAGAAGATTATATTATGTAAAAGCTCACTAAGTTCTTAGCACGTAAGAAGATATAATCACTTTATTAGTGGCATGCCTATAACTGGAATAATATTTTGCCATTTCTTTGATGGAGGATTCTTCATATGTTTTATATATGATGGAGAGAGCATGGAACCATAGCATAGAAAAAGATAACTATCCAATTTGCATGTTCTATTAAAGCCGATTCGCAATCTGAACATGGAATTAGTTGAGGTGTTCTCTGATGGCGCACAAGTTAGAGACCGTTTGCTAGATAGCAAGGATCAATCCTTTTTATTAGTGACAAATTTTAAATTTATAAGCCCTATCACTACTAGAGATGTCCCAAGTATAAGACAACAATAGCGGTAAGTAGGGGCCGAACCCAAAGGAAGGAGTTGATAAAAGCCAAATCAAGACTAAGAAGTGAACTTAAGCTAGATAAATTAAAAGAGGGGTTTTGGAGTTTTTATGAAAAGAAATCACCGTATAGAATATTAGAGATTAAAGCCTTATGTAAACAAATGATTTAAAATACTTTGTTTTGCAAATGATGGCGAAATTGTGGTTCATGGGTTAGGATATATAGATGGTGATGAAAGTGGTTGATTTTCTAGGCTAAATGCACATTAAAGAACCTCTCAAGACGATGGACCATGTTTTATAGACTAATCCGCGCTAATGGTAAAAACCCCTTAGCATTAGTCACATTCAAGATCCGCCGCTAAGAATTCCATCTCAATGACTAAGCTAGCATAATTATCAAGTCCATCAAAGATACAAGGATTCATAAAACCACGACTAAATGGCTATGTGACCCAAGCTCACAACAGAGTTTTTCAAACATTTCCCCAAACTTACTAGGTAAGGACAAAGCTTAAGATCTAAATCAAGAGTGATAAAGTCTCAACTAGCATTAAGAGCTCTCTAAGTGACGAGACAAAATAAAGATTTAGCCTCTTTAAAACAAGAGATCTTTCTCTAGAGAGCCATGATACAAGATCATATCCAAAGCTTCGAAGGAGAACTTTGGACTAGCACTACATCTAGAGAAAGGATTCTCATCAATCAAAAAACATCAACACCTTCCTAACCCAATCACCACAAGTGAGATATGCTCACTCATGAACATGCAAAATCAAAGGATGAGTTAAAGACATAAGTAAGTGCATAAATGTAAAGAATTTAATGTAAATGCATAAATTAAAGACTTAAAGTAAAGAGCATAAAAATAAAGACATAATTAAAGACTTAATTAAAATTGCATTAAAAAGTAGAAGTTTTCTTCATAATCCTTTTGGTTACACATGAGAACCCAAGGGTATCTCTTAAGACCAATGAACTAAGAAAATAGAGAAACTTGTTGTTTGGTGGCTACATAAGTGTAGTATTTATAGAAAAATGAGATAGGGGAACTATGGTAAGTTTCATGGGTTTGAGTGGTTTGAGTCTTTGAAGTTGTGGGATTGGAAGGTTTTGGGGCTTGTCTTGTGGGCTTGAGTGTGTGAAAATGGCCCAAAGTTTTGGACAACAGATCCACGTCAGCCACCGCCCGACGCCTGGCCCGGTGGATGAACCACCGGCCGGTGAACCATCCGACTCCCAGAGAACTCTTCCTCCTTCGTCTTCGTTTCGCGGCAGACTGATATATCTTCACCAAAACCGCCATATCTTCTAAATCACAGCTCCGAATGGCTTCATTCCAATTGCAATGTGTAGCTAACTAAATTTCCCATTTCATGTCTAAAATTCAGCATCATCCGATCAGTTAAAACTTTCATTTGGCATGATCTTTGAGAAGCTTTTAAACTGTTTCTGCACCGCCATTTCGCATGTTTCTTTGCTTGTATCCTTCCTCTTCGCTTCCTCCTTGCTCTTCATGATGTCTTTAGCTCAAAGAGTGCTCCAAGTACCTAGATGAAGACTCAAATAGACCAAAAAGACACATGCATGCCCTAGGACTCTAAAATATGGAAACTATCCTAAGTGTGGTGGAAAGTATGCAAAATGCAAAGCTATGCCATAGATAAATGGTAAAAACTAAGGTTTAAAACCATTAAAATATGGACACATCAAATTCTCCCGAACTTACCTTTTGTTTGTCCGCAAGCAAACAATCAAAAGTAGTAAGGAGGTTTCCGATTTATGGCGGGGACTCATATCCAAAAGAGAAATATAAAGCTCTTATTCCAATTTCCAAAATCAAACATACAAGTCGCAAAATTCTTTTGTGAAAATTCTCAAAGTCATCACAACTTAACTCTAGAGCTAGACTATATTTACAAGCTATCATGTTTTCAACTCTTTAACATTCAAATTTATGACAATAAAGTGTAGTCTCGCTATGGAAAATAAAATTATGATCAATCGGTTTGGTAGAAAAATCGGTTTTAGCAATATAGAAAAAGGAGGTTAAATGTGGTTTGGGATTTTCTCAAAATAAAATGCAAGTCATGTAGCAAAAGCAATAGAGAATGGAACAATTGATGCATACAAGAGATCTCTTTCATCAATCTACCCATCCCTAAAGTTTTTTCTAAATTAATTCCAAGACTTAACATTCTCTCTTGAATTTTGTTTCTTTGAATATCACTTCCCAAAACTTTTCTTTTAAGGCATAAACCAATCCAATTTTCTTAGCTATTAAGGGGACTCTCTTTTAGTACTTAGCTATTTTCTAATGATGTAACGAACCCAACACTCCTCTTATGAAACTCCTTTTATTTTAGTATTGATTTTAGAGGAGCCACTAATTAAAAACATAGAGCTTTTCTTTTCATTTTTGATAACTCCCTTAACAACCTTTCTTTTTAATAAACCGAAATGATATTATCTTTTTTTTTTCTTTCGATTCCACACTCTACCCATAAACCTCTCAAATGATTCTTAAGCACTAGCCCTTGATTTTCTAGGCTTTCCTAAATGAAATAGAGGACTTGTCGTTCCTATCTCGAAAGATTTTGCATATGAAAGCATAAGAAAATGCCTCTCTTAAGAATGGATTTTGGTTTAAAAACAAAAGATTTAGGTTAAGGTGTGGTACCATTTTAAAAATGAAAATGGCCACTTGGATCAACAAAGAGTGGTGGAGTGGTGAAATGGTTAAAGAGGATTCAAGTGTGATACCATGATCAAATAATTACAATTTCCTTAACAAGATGAAATTAAGTCCGGTTTAATGTCCATATAATTAGAGTTGAAAAAAAATCAAGACAAGTATTTACAAAGAAATCTAATTTTTTGAATCAAGAGTTTAAAATTTGAGATCTTCTAATTTTGAAAAATGGTTTTAGCGACATTGTTTATTTAATTAGGATTTCAGAAATAAAAACCAAACGTTAAACTTTACAAGGAATTTTAATCATTGTCCCCTATGCAAATGCAAATGAAACTAAATGTAATCTAGACTCCTAAAAATATGCAATAAAAAATCTTATATGATTTTTTTTTTTTTGTGTTTTTCAATTTTTTTGTATTTTAAGTGTCTTAGAGTGAGCATTCCTCCTATAAAAATCCTTGGCCGCTCATTCCTTCGCAAGTCATGGCGAATGTTGACCAATTCATTAATGAATAGTGAGGTGGGGACGATGGTGTCCCAAAGGCCGTCCAAGATGTTGTTTCTTCTTTGATCTCGCATATGCCATTTAATCCCTTCGTGAAGGAGCATGAGCTCCAAAAGCGTGACGACCTTGGGATCTTCTCGTGCGAACATGGTGTTGGCCAAGAGTTTTAGCGCGTAGCGGATGGTTGGGCTTTGGAACTTGTTTGCATTGGCCGAGGTGATGTCGTATGGTTCATTGGCGGTAATGTTCCCCCAAACGTTATCCGCATGGTGGAAAGATGGCGTGTCTTGGTGCCCCATCTCCGAAAAACCATACGTGTCACAAAAGTGTGCTAGCGTAAGCGAGTACTTTCTTGGTCCAACATTGAAATGAAGAACACCGGGACCTCCATGAGTGACATATTTCGCCGAAGCAATAAAGTTGATGGTGTGTTGAGCATATGTCGGCCATTCCATTCGTGATAGAACTCCTAGGTTCATGTTTTCAATCATTTCTTCAACATTGTCCCTAATTCCCAACTCGGCCATCATTTCTTGACATGCAAACCTCGTTGGAATGACATCCGCATTGTATAAGGCGCAACGAGTATCCCACGTTTCTTCGGTCCACCCTTGGAACCAATTTGTAGTGTCCTCGTTCTAGTGCCAATGTTATAGCAACCACTAGCTCCCGTTGAAGTAATCATAGTTGTGCCT
This sequence comes from Pseudoturritis turrita, assembly GCA_900406555.1. Classification (NCBI taxonomy): domain Eukaryota; kingdom Viridiplantae; phylum Streptophyta; class Magnoliopsida; order Brassicales; family Brassicaceae; genus Pseudoturritis; species Pseudoturritis turrita. Next base: position 61,255 of record OVBL01000549.1, read on the forward strand.
ACAAAATTTCACCTTGTGTTTAAATAAGAGATTATATCCAAGAATTTTTGAAAAACAAAAACTATGAGAGACAACATATTAGAGAGCTCTCTAGAGTTTAAATTTGAATTTCCATGACAAGATTTTATTGGCTTAATCCCTTCATATCATATAAATTAAATTCAAAGATTTAGCATATCTCATAAGCACACAACTTCATTAATACCCAATCAAGTATTTTAAATAAATTATCAAGAAACCAATTTAAAAATAAATTAACCATGAAATTTTAAATAAACTAGCTCATAAGATTTAAATTAATAATACTAGTTTAACAAGCCCAAATTTTAGCATTTTATCACATTTAACTATTAACTCCATAATTCCCCATTAATTCAAACATTAGACTCCAACTTCTTGAAAAATCTATTATTAATCTTTTTCTCCAAATTTTTGAAATCTAACTAACACCAAATCCAAGGTGATTCATCTACAATTTCATGTTGCTAATAGATACAAACCACTAGAACTAGCATTTCAAATGAAGAAAGTAAATAAGTCACAAGTTCTAGCAATTTTTGTGTTCTTGAGAAAAAGAGCAAAAGTAAGCATTTAGATGAACATATATACATTGTGGATTTAGAAGGATGAGTGTGGTTTTAGTGATGTAGGAGCAAGAGAATTAAGATCCCAAAAGAAAATTAAATGTTTGCAAAGAAAATCAAGAATGAGTTTTTGAAAAATCTCAAAAGCTTAAGAACACCAAAGAGTTCTTCTTTTCTCTCTCTTAGATGATACGAAATGTGTGTTGCAAATGAGAGAAAAAGTTGTTTTTGTCCTTATATCACCCATAAGATGCTTTTCTTTTAATGAAAAATGGAACGGGGGCTAGAAAATGGTTACCGTTACTTCTTAAAATATTGTTGGAGGCAAAGGAGAGGGGGAGAGGGCTCGTCCGCCACCCACCGGCCGACGCCTGGCCCAACATTTGCTACAGCTCTCATCCCTTGTTTTTCTCGCCACCCACCGGCCGACGGGTGGTTCCGGGTAATTTTTTTTCGGTTTCTTCCCTTGTTTGTGTTCTCTTTTGGTTTCCTTCCATTCCTACAACACTTAAACTAAAATTAAACATAAACATAAAAAGATGTTAATTAAGCATAAATTTAAAGGATAGAAATGAGATTGCCTCTCAAGTGCACTTGTTTAACGTCACTTAGCTTGACAAAATTCCCTTTTTAGTGGGACTTCGAAAGGAAACCGCCCTCAAAACTTGTTTCTCGGATGGTAACCTTGATGGTGACAACTTTTGTCATGATCTCATTGATAATGTTTGTTTTCCATGATTTTTTGCAAAATCAAGAAAAACACTTCACACAAGGTGGCAAATTTTTGTGAGTTTTTAGATTTTATAGGAAAATAAAAGACAATACAATAAACAAGTTAACTAATTTTTTTTAAAAGATTTTAAGATTTTTTTGGTTTTTATAAAATATTAAAGCTACTATTAACCTAAAATCTAGTCTTAAGCGAAATCAAAGTCTAATATTGGCTTATTTCCCTCCCCGGCAACGGCGCCAAAAACTTGATGGCGCACAAGTTAGAGACAGTTTTCTAAATCCCTTGTGCTAGTGACAAGCTTTAAATTTATAAGCCCTATCACTACTAGAGATGCCCCAAGTATAAGGCAACAATAGCTGTAAGTAGGGGTCGAACCCAAAGGAAGGAGTTGATAAAAACCAAATCAAGACTAAAAAGTGAACTTAAGCTAGATAAATTAAAAGAGGGGTTTTGAGGTTGGCCACATGGTATAATTTAGTCTCGGCAGGCGCTTGTGTGGGTCACGCTGGGCAGTTTTTGGGTTGCAGAACTGATCCGTCACGTGTACCGCATGGGGTGCATGCGCAGAAAGTGTATGGGCGTGGATTGGGGTGCAGAAGCAGTCTGCCACCTAGCGGGCATGCGACAGCATGCTCTACACTTGGCAGAAAACTTGTTGGGCGAGTTGTCCTTGGTTTTTCCTATAAATATGACCCATGGGTAGATAGAATGGTCTGTTTTTCGTTCTAGGTAGTGGAACTCTGCCCAAATTTCTACCCAAAAATATTTCTTGAGGGAGACCATCGAAATCAAACGCGGGTAGTAAGATGGGTAGATCTACCGTGAGTCTTGGGGAGAAAACTCGTGGGTAACATAGAAACCAGTGGTAAGCCTTTCTATCCAGATCCTAGATTTTATCACCTAAGTTCCATTGTTTAAGACTAGATCCATGTTCCTAGTCTTAGGATCCATGGAGATAAGGTGGTGAGCGGGTCAGCGGTGCCATAGCTCGAGTTTCCTAGCCGATCAGACTGTGAGTGCGGTGATGCTTGCCGTGTGTTAATGAGTTGAACATACGTTGGTTGGTTGTTGTTATGCTTTATAGCTATTTAGGTTCATGCTATAATTTTGTGCATGAGTTGCCGATTTTTACTAAGGAAAACCTATAGAAATGGCTGTGCATGATTGATCGGTAAACCGTAGTAAAACTCGGTAAAAGTATGGGTTTGAGCACTAACAAACTGTTATGCAGGTGGAATGCGAAATAATTGAGCTGATCCATTTAGACGGATAGTATGCGTGTTTAGTTAAAAGTGTTGCTTGAGGTTCTTAGTAATTTCTGTAAAATTGACTAAGTATAAGCATGATGTTTGAATGCATATTGAGTTTTTTTGGTGCTAATATTCAGTGAAGTGTGTTGCTTGACGTATTGCATTATATTGAATATTTGCTAAAGCGGAATGCATGTTGGATTGCATGGTTGATCTTGGATTGAGCGTTTGTGATGTGAGTGTGGAGTCTCTAGCTTTTGACTTGGTTGAACATAGCTAATTATGAGACTATGCGTGGAAATGGGATTGTGGTGATGAATGCTTAGTGAGAAGTATTCGGGTGAAGTCTCAAGCTTAAGTTCGGTGGATTTTTGCTTAAAATGAGACCATGTAGTGGTTGTGAGTTATTATGGTTATTATGCATGTTCTATAGTAGGTTCATGCATATGTTAACCTGATCTGAGGTGGTCCGACGTTCTCGGAAGTAAGAAGCGGTTAATGGCATATGTAGATGCTACGGGGTAACTTGTGCATAACGCGGCAGGGAATTTGGATAGCTCCCAGGGTCGTGTATACACGATGGTGTATGAGTTCAGTGGGGAACTGGGGTTTATGTGCCTTTGTGGCTATAAATGCATGTGGGGATCGGGAACGGACGACGGGACCGCAAGGTCTTATCGGAATTAAATGAAATGCATTACATATAGAGCTTGTGGTGTCTTTGAGTAATCATTCTGGTTGATTACCTTGATGGTTTATTGTGTTGTCTTGGATTGTTGGTCCTTGATTGATTTTAATGTTGTGGAACGCATCTTGTGTTGAGATGCCTTGCTTCGATTGTTGATTTGAATGATTATGGAGTGCTGATTATTATATTGGGTTTGGTTGAGAATGATTATGCATCTCGCCTCTCATCTTTCTTGCAGATCACCAGTAGTCGGGAAGCCATAGAGGGAATATCGGACGTTAGGCCATCGGTGTAGTTTGCGTTGCATTTGTAAAGTGGCAAATTTTTTAATATGTACGATTTTGACTATGGAATTCCCAATTGATATGGTTTTTGTAACGGTTTCAATGACGTTTTATAATAAGTAATAAGAAAAGTTTTTCTTAAAAGTATGCGAGTGTCTATTGGTTTTAGCTTGTCAGGGCTAACACAACTCTGTCCTCTGGTACAGGTTGGCAAACCTTAGGCCGGAGTTTAGAGGGATGGTATATCATATGGATTGGCCGAGTCTTTGGATTTTTTCTAAGGACTTAGTCAAACCGTCCATTGTATTAGTCAGTTGTAGCATTCTCAAGCCGTCTGGTTCTTAAATCGGTTCGAGGATGTTACAACCAGTAATAAGGTGGTATCAGAGCATGGTTCTGATCATGCTCAAGGAACTCGTGTTTTCAAATGTTGATAGTCAAAAAGTGTAGCAAATGCAACTAGGATAAACTGGTACGTCCGATGCATAGTTGGGTAGGTGGGGTTAGGACTTACCTTTTGGTCGTTGCAGATGGTGAAGTGCAAGTCGAAAGGAGGTAAGCTGTGGAGATCACCATCCAACCATGGAGGAAATGCCGTGTTTTCCTGGTCGATACTCAAATGCATTAGAAGAAGGTGATTCCTTAGATGTAGGAACCTAAATCTTCATGATCATGATAAGATCCCAGTACAGGTACGTATGGGTTCTAACTCTCTCGTGAGTGTGTGATGTTGTGATAAGCGTGGTTGCATGATAGATTGTTTGAGGAATTTGGAATTCTTGTTATTGCAAGGAATGGTAATTAGTGTGATTGTTTATTCCATTTTGGTTATGGAATTTGTGAAAGAATAACCTTGAGTGAAACCGGGAGGTAAAGGAACATGGTTTGATAAGTTAAGATTTCCTAGTCTAGTTGGAATTAGATGGAAATCTGGTTGGTTAAGGTAGTATCAAACCTTAGGTTTCTAGATCGTTAAGGGAAAGCCTAGTTGAGCCATTCTGTCCAGTGAGCCAAGAAAGGTGTGCAAGTTGGTAAATGATTTTGAGTAATCAGATGCAGTGCTGAGAGTGGATCATGATTGAGGATATGTATGATTAGGATCAACCTACCTTTGAACATGATAGTAATGGAAGCTGTCGATGGACGCTGAGTAAGGGTTATTACGGCCATACTAGATCAAATCAAGAGGAAGAGAAGGATTAAGTGAATGGGGAAGAAAAAGTCTATCGAGGATAGACAAGGGATGACCTAGAGGTTGTGGGAAAGAAGGACGACCCAAGGTAATAAAGGGAATAAGGGGATTATGGGTGTGTACCCCAAGGGAGGTGTGGGGGTGTAAATCTACACAATTGAATTTGTCAAGACTTTTAGAGGGATCTGAAACTTCTGAGTAAAAACCACGAAAGCACAAACAGATATCCAAAGATGGTGTTTTTATTAAAACTGCTTAGAAAGCTCTTGCAGAGAATAACAAGTATTTACAAGGTAAAATTGTGGATCCCCTTTTCAGAGGGTGTACATGAGTATATATACAAGCCAGATTCGGCCAAACATATTCCTAAGAGATAAGGAAGATTTCTTGTTTCTTCGGGTATTTCCTTTCTTAAGTTGGTTTGTTCTGCTGGGCTTCTTGTCCAGGTTCGGTCTATTTCCGCTTGTGGGCATGTCGTGAATTCCTTGTTGTCTTGGGCCTGGCTTGGTTTCATCGAACCCATCACCTTCGGCTTGGGTCCAATGGGCTTGACTCTTGTCCAGTTCGGGATGCCCTCAACTAAATATCGCAGGTCTACCTCGGGTTACTCGATCCATCTGTTCTGTTACGGGTCGGGGTGCCCGCCCATGTGTAGTTATGGGTCGGAGTACCCGATCCATGTGTCGTTATGGGTCGTGGTACCCGACCCATGTGTCGTTACGGGTCGGGGTACCCAACCCATGTGTATCGTCACGGGTCGGGGTACCCGACCCATGTGTCGTTACGGGTCGTGTTACCCGATCCATGTATCGTTACGGGTCATGGTACCCGACCCATGTGTAGTTACGGGTCGTGTACCTGATCCAGATATCGTTACGGGTCGGGGTACCCGACCCATGTGTGTAGTTACGGGTCGGGGTACCCGACCCATGTGTATCGTTACGGGTCGGGGTACCCGACCCCTGTGTATCGTTACGGGTCGGGGTATCCAACCCATGTGTATCATTATGGGCCGGGGTACCCGACCCATGTGTATTGTTACGGGTTGGGGTACAAGTTACGAGAACCCGAGCCATTGGTGTTTTCTTCTGTACTTAGTTATTTTCGATCATTGACTCTCACAAGGTGGAAACTGACCCCAACAGTTAACCCCCCAGCTTGGCAGTATCAGCGATGTTAGTGCCAAGGTGTAAGTGGTCGAGTCTGGGATCAACGATCCAGGATTTTTCCTGAGCAAAGGGACCCGATCCATTCTTTTCGTGAAGTACCCCTAGCCATTTTTTTGGTGAAAACCCTGAGCCATTTACGGTGAAGACCCCGAGCCATTTCAGCAAAGACCCCAAGCCCTTTACGGTGAAGAACCTGAGCCATTTATGGCGAAGACCCCGAGCCGTTTATGGTGAAGACCCCGAGCCGTTTATGGTGAAGACCCCGAGCCATTTCGGCGAAGATTCCGAGCCGTTTCAGCGAAGATCCTTAGCCGTTTCGGCGAAGACACCCGAACCATTCGGCGAAGACCCCCAAACCATTTCTCTCCGAAGTACCCCGAGCCATTTTTCTCTTCTCACTTTTCTTACGGCTCAGTTATTTTTTCAAACAGCAAAATTTCTTTGCTCGAAGTCGTCGAACCATCATGTTGACAGTTCGGGTCTTTCGTTGCGGAGACACGGCTCGGGAATTCTTTGACTTAGTAATTTTTATGATTTTCTCTAGAAGTGTAAGCGTTTTTTGCTGATTCCCGAGGTGAATAATGTCATCGAAGTCTTAATTGCCTATATAAGGTGCGAAGTGAAGGAGTCTCCTCCTCACAATCTCCATTCTCCAAAAATCCTCCAAAACAGGTATCCTTCTTTTCTCCCTTCTCTCTCCTCTTTTTTTATTTAAGTTCACGGCTAGAACTATTTTTTAACGTCGACCCTCTTGAGTTTTCTGGTCGATCTTCAAAGGAATTATGATCCATCTTCAACGGAATCCCGATCCATCTTCAAAGAGAAGCCGAGCCATCTTTCGAAGACAAACCCGATCCGTTTGATCTGTTCTTGGGGGAAAACCCCCGATCCGTTTTTGAGGGAAACCCTGATCTGTTCTTGAGGGAAACCCCATCTGTTCCTGAGGTACCCCGATCCGTGTAAGTTATGTTGTTTGAGAGTCCCAGTAGATCTCCGTACTTCGAGCCGTCTCCTTCTCGAGCTGATGAGACATGTACAGTTGCTACCGAAGCCCTAGATGATTCAGCAGGATCAATAGTTGGGCCTTCGGGTCTTGGTAGAACCATTTTGAAATTGTGGTGCCTTCGCTTCACGATTCTCCTTTTGACGAAACAGTGAATCCCTTCAACGAAGTAGTGGATTCTGCAAAACCCGAGCCGAAAGATTGGTTTTATGATCCTGATGTTACGAGACAAGAGTTAGAGCGTCTTATCGGTCCATTGAGACGAGCTCCTAAGAAGAAGAAGAAAAAGGCGATACGACCCGATCCTCAAGGGTCTAGCCTATCCAATGCCAAATCCTTAGAAGATCTTAGACAGCGGTTTGGTATTTCAAAGAGTGTTGAATTTGTGCTTCCTTCTCCTTCTGACCGATCCAATCAACCTCCCCCGAACCCCTTTACTCTTTATGAAAGCTTCTTCTACTATTGTTTCCTCATGTTCCCGATCCCTGAAGTTATTCTTCGTTTTTATGGGAACATAACCTTCCCTTAGCCCAGATCAATACCCGAGGCATTCAACACCTGATTGGCATAATAGTTCGGTGTTACGAATGTGAAGTAGAGATCAGGGTTGATCACCTAAGGTCCCTCCTAGAGTTTAGGCGTCGTGGTCCGAAAGATCAGTTGAAGTATTTTGTTTCGAATAAGACTAAGAGAAAGATTATTTACGGTTTTCCGAGCAAAGATGAGTTTCCAGAGGATCGTTTCTTTTATGTCCAAATTTCGGAAGCCTCAGTGGATTCGAGCTGTCTGCATTTGGTCAAGACAAGCTGGGAAGCAATCGGTAGCCGATCCGTAGCTTATTTGGAGCTACAGCTTGGTTTTATTTGCTACTTATTAAATTTTCTTTAAAATCTGATCTTTATTTTCCTTCTGTGCAGTTCGTCGTTTCAACCTCTCAATCCCCCCGACCTGTCTGCTATTCATCAAGAACTTGCGGCTCGCAAGTGTAATTGGAAGATAGACTTTCACATTCAGCGTATTGAAAGAGCACGAGCCTTGTCGGACGGTTATTCTGTTGATCCTTCTTCCTCTTCAAACTCATCAACAAACTCAATGAAGAGACCAACATTTCGCGATAGAGAAGCTACCAAAACTAAGGCGGAAGCTGTAGCCGTGGAAATAGCTAAACGAGAGGGGGCTCTTGAGAAGTCAAGACGAGTTACCTCCACTCAGGTTCGGGACCCGAGCTGCACCATAGCGGGAAATGTCCCCGAGCCAGCTGCTAGCCCGACTGGGCCGGTCTCTACCGCTTCTTGACAGATCGTAGCAGGTCTCTCTTCTGAGAACGGACCCTTGGAATCTTCTGTTGCCTCTCACCAAAATAACAAGAAAAGCAAAGGCAAGGGGAAAGACAAAGAAGTGGGTTAAGACGCACCGAGCCGTAAACGTGCCGTGTTAGATAAAGAAAAGGGAAAGGCTGATGAAAATATCTCTAAGAGACAACGTCGAAGAACCAATCCTCGTGCTATCCCCGAACCGTTACCATTTCCCACCGAGCCAACTGTCTCCATGGTGCCTGGAGCATTTTACTGTGATGCCACGGCTGCGGCTTCCCTATTCTCGAGGATCACTCATCTTGATGATTGCCTTTCTCCTCCAAATACTCTAAACAAAAGTCAGTCCTACGCGGATATGTCACTTCATGGGGTCGAGGTACCCCCGAACCCCTATTTCATGACTTGTTGATTTTTAGTTTCGTTCTAACTTTACATTCTTCTCATAGTTCGTGGCGTATCTGAATAAGCTGGCTCTTGGTTATGAGTCGAATGCCCGGAGGGACACGATCCGGATCGAGGACGCTCGAAAGAAGGCTGTGGAGCTCGAATCACAGCTAAAGTCTGCGGATGACAAACATCTTACTGAACGGGATCGAGCTGCTAAGATGATTAATGATCTGAGGTCGGAGAAAGAGTTTCTTGAGAAGAAACACAGAGAGGTAGAAAAACGGAATATGGTGCTCGAATCGGCAAGAGCTAAGCGCGACACAAAGATTGAGAAGCTGATGAGGGCCCTGGAAGCGGCATATGAGCTTTCTGAATCGAGAGTGGCCCGAGCTGTGATAGATGCAAAGTGCGAGATGGTGGAAAAGTTCCAAAGCAATATCTCCCAAGCCCAGAAGATAGTCGAGAAGCTGACTGGCCAGACAAAAGAAAACATGCTCGATCTTGCTCAAATTGAGGGCAACATTCAGCTTATTGAATTGCTCCGAGGTGAGGAGCAGCCAGCTCTTGATATCGAGACAAAGTAGCTCATCGAGCAGATGGGTGAGTTTGTAGGTGCTTATGAGAGATTCGACGGGTTTGCGGCTGATCTGATGGCAGAACTTCATGTCTCTCTTGTGAAATCTGATCTTCTTGTTGAACTTAACACCGATGAGCCAATGGAGCTACTCGTAGCAAGAGTTGGAGTTCGTGATCTTTCTGGCTCGAACAGAGGTACCCCGGCATCTCTGAACTTGGCTCAAAGGGGATTCCTGATTCGAAAGCCCAACAGGGTTATCCAAAAAGGAAAACTTCTCAAGGCCGAATGCCAAAGTCACTTCTGAAAGGGTCCCCGAACCAATTTTAGAGAATATTTCTGATCCTGCTGGCGTGAAGATCTCCGAGCCATCTCCAACTCGAGTTGCTGAACCTTCTCCGTCCAAGATTGCTGATTTACCGTACAAGAACTCCGGCCCTCTTGAGAAGATAGCGGAGGCTCCGACCGAAAAGCCTGTTGCAGAGACAGCTGATAAGATTGCTGAGGCAGCTCTTGCATTCAAGGATACCGAGGAAACCACTTGAGTTCCTCTATTAACTTTGTCTTTGTCAGTTTCATTTTGCTGTGTATTTGAAATTGATCAGATGCCTGGATGACTTTATTCGTTTTTTTTTTTTGACTTTAGCTTTTGTGCCTGGATGGCTTTATCCGTTTTGTCCTCATATGACATTGATTTTGATATGAGATGACTAATGAATTCGTGGGTTAGGATAACGTATTTGTTTTGACAAATGGATGATTGTGTAGTCTGGGATGAATATTTCGGTTTACAGATATGTTACCATAAACATATCTGCTCTGACAATGAACATATATTTGCATAGTTTTAGTTTGAGATGAACATTTCGGTTTACAGATACGTTACCATAAACACATATGCTCCAACAATGAATCATATGTTTGCATAGTTTTAGTTTGACCATTTTGGTTTACGAATTCGTTACCATAAACGTATCCGCTCCGACAATGGACATATGCTTGTATAGTTTAGGATGAATATTTCGGTTTATGGATATGTTACTGTAAACATATCCACTCCGACAATGAACAAATATTTGTATAGCGCGCTTTTAATCCTAAGAAGGATGTAATGGTTTATCCGTAAAGGGTGTAGTAGTTCGTTGTTGTGGCCAGCAGTAACGAGAGTGAGATGAGATGTCTGTTTAAAGTTAAGACTTTGAATGATCCATAAAGGATGTGAGTGGGATGCCTGTTTAGTTAAGGCTTTAGTAATCCGTAAAGGATGTGATTTGAAGACCTTAGCTTCGAAAATTTTGCTTTAATTAGACATAAAATCTATTATAAAGATGGGAGTATGCGAGTATACATACCCACTCCCCCCCCATTTTTAAGGAGGGGGCAACTGAACCCATCCGAAGACGGGTTGCCTACGTACCTTTTGCAGCGATCAAGTCGCCCCGTAGTTCGTGTGAAATAGCTTAGTTATAGTATTTCTTGAGATGCATTGCGTTCCATGATCTTGGTACTGGAACATTGGTCATGCTGGCGTAAAAGATTGGCTTCTATTCCTCGCGTTCATCTTGAATTAGCACGCCGCTTACTGCTTACTGCATTGGCGGAAGTTACAGTGTACAGCAAAAGCGGCTCTCCTTCTATTGGTTTTGCGAGAACTAGGGGGTAGCCAGATAAGTCTTCAGCTGTTGAAAAGCTTATTCGCATTTTTTGGTCCATTCGAACTTCTTATTTCCCCGCAAAGTATCGTAGAAAGGCAAACATTTGTCGGTGGATCGCGAGATGAATCTGTTGAGCGCGGCCACCCTTCCTGTAAGTTTTTGCACTTCTCTCTTTGTCTTAGGCAAAACCATTTGAATGAGTGCGTCGATCTGCTTACAGTTTGCTTCAATGCCACGGTAAGTGACTAAGTATCCGAGGAATTCTCCTGATGTGACCGCGAATCTGCATTTGGTTAGATTTAACTTCATGTTGTGAAAGTTCAGCTGTGAGAAGTATTCCTCGAGATGAGCTATGTGATCCTGCTCTCTTAGTGATTTCACCAGCATATCATCTATATAAACCTCCATTGTCTTTCCGAGCTGGCCAGCGAACATCTTGTTGACCAGCCGCTGATATGTTGCTCCGGCGTTTTTCAGGCCGAATGGCATCACCTTATAGCAGTAAATTCCACGATCTATTATAAAAGTTGTTTTCTCTCGATCGTCAGGGTTCACCTGAGAAGGCATCCATGAATGAGAGGAGTGCGTTCCCTGCTGTCGCTTCGACAAGGCGATCAATGTGTGGAAGGGGGAAGCTGTCTTTTGGACAAGCTTTGTTTAGGTCAGTGAAGTCCAGCATACGCGCCATTTTCCAATCTTCTTCTTGACCACCACCGGGTTAGCCAGCCAGTCTGGGTACTTCACCTCAGTTATTGAACCGACACGCAGGAGTCTTTCTACTTCATCATTGACTGCTTTAACTCTGTCTGGCCCAAGATTTCTCCTTTTTTGCTTCACTGGTTTGAACGTTGGGTCAACATTCAGCTCGTGACTTGTTATGCCGATATCGATGTCGGGCATGTCCTCCGCTGTCCACGCAAAAGTGTTCACATTCTTTTTCAAGAACGAAAACGAGTTCTTCCTTGATCTTTCCATCTAGCATTGCTCCAATCTCCACGCATCACTCCGGATGTTCACTGTCGATGCAAACTGATATTACGGGGTCGCATGTTGGCTTAGTTACTTCTTCTTCGCGATCCTCTGCAATCTGTAATTGCTATAAAAGTTTGGAGAGCTCTTTGACCGGGTCTCTGTCTGTCTTCATTTTCTTGCGCTTTGAATTTGCCACCGGATCGATGACTGGATTTCTAAGCTTGTGTGCGGGTAGGAAGCAGATGCGAGACTCTTTTTGGTTCCCACGAATTGTTTTTACTCTATTCGGGGTATGGAACTTCAAGCAGAGGTGATATGTTGGCATAGAATTAAACCAAGGGGTTCCCATAACGATGTTGTAGATTGCTGGGTGATCAGCTACGGAGAATTCGACAATTTTTGTCACCTCACCAGCTCGGACATGATGTTTGATCGTACCTGCAGTCATTGTAGTTTCCCCAGAAAATCCAGTCAATGGTTTTGAGGTTGATACTATTTCGGATAGATCGACATTCATTCTTCTGAGCATCTCGAGGAAGATTACATCCATAGTGCTTCCAGTGTCTACCAATACGCGGGCTACATCGCAATCCTTCACAACTAATTCGATTACGAGAGGGTCATCGTGCGGCCTGTCGATTCTGATTGTCTCCCTTTCTTCGAATGAGATCACGTTGTTCGAAAACTTTTGAGGGTTTGGACCAGTTGATGCTGACGTCTGCCCGTCGCTGGAATGCTTTGATCGATGAGACAGTATCCGAGCAATAATGAAATCGTCCCTTTATCATGCTTATTCTCCTTCTCGATCCGGAAGGTGGTGCCTCGTCATCCCGTCTATCACGCTCGGAATGATCTTCCTTTGTCTGGTCAGGTTTGTATGTGTTCATGTCCATCTCGAAATCCTTAAGGCTGATGTTTCCTCCAAGTTCGCCAGTTGCTAACTTTTTGGCAAGTTTCAGGCCAAGGATGCGATAGTTTGCTTTGGAATATCCATAGATGTGATGGTGTTCGCAGTAAGCCGTTTCGTCATAAGAATTATCGTTTTTGGTCCATGTGCTCCACGAATCTCTCCTACGACCTCGGGCTCTTCCTCGACCATACCCAGGGGTGTCGATTTGATAATTATGAGCTCCTCAAAAGCCTCCTTTGTGCTGGACATAGCTAGAACTTTGGTTGTTTCTCTTACTATTTGAAGAATTCGAAGCCTGGGGAGGATGGCTCGGTGGTTTTGCCTTTCCATACTTCTCGGTGAGGATCTTCATCTCCTTTTCTTCGGTTATGAAATCTGCAGCTCGATGTATCGCGTCCTGTATCATTGAGGGGGCGTTCAGCGAGATCTCTTTGTAGAAGTCAGAATTGAACCAAAGTGCTTGTTTTAGGGCTAGCATAGCCGCTTTGTCACTTAAGCCTTCCACTTTGGACATGACTGCTTTGAATCTTCCGACGAAACTTTAGAGTGGTTCGTTCTACCCCTGAGCTTGGGTTCACAAGTCGGCATCTGATGTCCCGGGATCCATGAATATGGAGTAATTGTGGGAGTCAAACTCGCACAATCAAAAACTTGTAAAGAGATTTAGGGATTCGACAAACTTCTATGTTAAGAAACCAAGAAACTGAGATCCAAAGATGGAGATTTTATTCAAGCTGTTTTGAAAGCTGTTTGTAAAGTAATCAGTGTTTAGCTAGGTCAATTTTCGGATCCCTTTTTCAAAGGGGGTACACGTCTTATTTATACAAGAGTAAGTCGGCTAGGCCTGTTTCCTAAAGGTATCTGGAAAACTTCCTTTCTCTGGCTCGGATGTGGGCTTCTTTCTTAGGCCTGTCATCTTGGCCCACCAATCTCTTATGGCTCGTTGCCTCGGCCCAATAAAATATTGGGCTGGTTGCTCCGCTGGGTTATCGGTGAGCTGGCTCGTCGTTTGTCTCGCCTGCTTTTCCCAATTCCGAGCCAGGTAGTTGGCTCATTACCTGACTTTCCTTGATGCCGAGCCAGGAAGTTGGTTTGCCAACATGCTGGCTCGTCATCGTTTCTTCACGCTACCGAGCCAAGATGTTGGCTCGTCACTCCTTTCTGCCTAGCCAAGATGTTGGCTCGTCCCTCCTTTCTCCTTGCTGCCTAGCCAAGATATTGGCTCGTCCCTCCTTTCTCCTTGCTGCCTAGCCAAGATATTGGCTCGTCTCCTTTCTCCTTACTGCCTAGCCAAGATGTTGGCTCGTCTCCTTTCCCCTTACTGCCTAGCCAAGATGTTGGCTCGTCTCCTTTCCCCTTTCTGCTTAGCCAAGATGTTGGCTCGTCTCCTTTCCCCTTACTGCCTAGCCAAGATGTTGGCTCGTCTCCTTTCTGCCTAGCCAAGATGTTGGCTCGCCTCTCCTTTCTCCTTTCTGCCTAGCCAAGATGTTGGCTCGCCTCTCCTTTCTCCTTTCTGCCTAGCCAAGATGTTGGCTCGTCTCTCCTTTCTTCTTGCTGCCTAGCCAAGATGTTGGCTCGTCGCCTAGCCAAACGTTGGCTCGTCAATGCTTGCTTCTGCCACCGAGCCAAGAGCCTGTGCTTGCTTGGCTAGACTTTTCTCCATACTTAGTCTTATCAGCAGTTGATCTCGATGAGGCGAAAACCGACCCCAACAGTTAGCCCCCCAGCTCGATAGTATTATTAATAATAGTGACGAGGTGAGAAGTCAAGATCGAGATCAACTCTCTTTGGGCTACCGAGCCAGATTTGTGGTGAAGTTGTCATCCGGACATTGACGCATGCCGAGCCAAACTGAGTGTTACCGAGGAGTTTTACTTTCGAGCCAACACTGGAATATCTTATCGCCAAACCAACCCCTTGACATGCTGCTTATTCGTCTTCAATTGCGCTGCCGAGCCACTTTCGCCTGTGATCTATTTGTTTTCATTCTGCCGAACCGATACATTTGTCATGCTGCCGAGCCAACTTATCATTCGTTTGACCGTACGGTTTTGGCTTGTTATCTTGCTGCATTGCTTAGATTGTTATTTCGCCGAGCCGTCTTCTTCTGGTACGCTGCCGAACAATCCCAATAAGTGATATGTTTTTGGCTCGGCAGTAATGTTGGCTTGAAGTGTCTCTATTCATGATTACAACTTTATTGGGAACTGTAAGCGTTTCGCATGTTCCCAAGGCCGCGTGGCGTTACGCGCTTTACTTTTATGCGCCTTTATATAAAGATCCTCGTTTCACTCTTCATAACTCACTCCTCTTCATTTCCGAAAAATCAGGTAGCTCTCTTCTCTCTCTTCTTTTCTCTCTATTTGTTTAAGTTGTTGGCTAGGTCTTTATATATTTCTTCACTTCCGCCGCCACCTCTTTGAGTTTTCCGATCCACCTTCAAGCGCGGCTCGGTGATCCTCTAAACTTTTCGATCCATCTTGAAATCCTTCCGGCGACCCCTTGAGTTTCCCGACCCGTCTTCATACGTCTACGGCGAGTATTCGAGTTTTCCGATCCATCTTCATCCAGATCGAATTATTCTCCTTCATCTTCTGTTTCCGAGCCAAAAATCTCTCCAAATTCTTTCTAAGTATCAGCTTGACTACGAGCCAGAATCATCAATGTCTAATATCACCGAGCTGGAGGATTCTATTGGTTCGGCGACTTTCGCTTCACTGCTGGGTCGCAAGATGGTTTTATCTCCCGAGGTTTTCGAGCCGGTCGAACCTAGTTCTTCGTTGGGTCGGTTGCAAACTGTCGTTCCGTCTTTGGTTGATGAGGCTATTGATGCCGAGGTAGTTTTGATTCAGAGAGCTTTCGCAGAATTCAAAGCCGAGCCGACGGAGTATGTTATCGACGAGGCAGAAAAGATACGGTTGGAGAGATTATTTGCGAGCCATCAATCCAGTACGTCGACGAGGCGAAAACCCAAGAGGAAAGCGCCCAAGAGACGTCCTGACCCACCTGGTTCGCCTTTGTGCACTGCGGAGTCCTTGGAGGCACTGAGGCATCGATTTCATATTTCAGAAAGCGTCGAACTGGCTGTCCCCGCTCCAACTGACCGAGCTGAATCTCCGCCGCCTGGGTATTTCACTCTCTATGAGAGTTTCTTCTACGGTTGCCTACTCTGGTTTCCGATTCCCAGCTTGATCGTCCGTTTTCTATACAAACACGGGTTAGCGCCGAGCCAAATTACACCTCGTGGGATGCGTCACTTAGTCGGGATCCTGGTTCGGAGCTACGAGTGTGATGTGACTGTTCGCATCTCCCATCTTCGGCAGTTCCTTGAGTTCCGAAAGATCAAGAACTCCCGAGCCTACTATATTTCCAATAAAAAACAAAGAAAAATAATCGAAGGCTTCCGAAGCAAGGACGGCGATTGGGGGCACTATTTCTTCTTTGTTCCTATCAATGATGCTATGGTAGAAGCCGAAAGCATCCATTACATCAAGTCGGAGTGGGGAGATATTGGTGGGCGAGCCGTAGACTCTTCAGGAGATTCGCTAAGTTTTGCTTTGTAGCGAGCTGACCACCTTTTTGTACTTTTGCAGTTCGGCAGATTCTCCCACGCTACCCAGAAGACACGCTTACGCTTCGGAGCACACTCATCGCTAGGAAGTGCCATTGGGAAAAACATTTTTCCATAAGAAGAGTTGAAAAAGCCCGAGCTACCTTCATCGGCGTTGAAGTATCTGACAGCTCGGAGTCCGAATTTTCATTGCCAAGTCCTCCAAGGAAAAAGATGGGAAAAAGGCTAACGATCCGTGATAAACAGGCAATGAAGGAGAAGGAAGCAAGAGATGCAGCTAGCCGAGCCGACGAGGCAACGAAAGGAGTGGATCAGTCCGCTCAACCAGTTGCCGAGGCGGTTACCCAGCCTGCCACCGAGATGGAGCAACAGCTTCTTCCCGAGCCTCCAGCAGTTGATGCAGAAACCAGGGAAGTGGTGTCTGCCATTGTCCCCGCTGCTAGGCCTTCTAGCTCGATGGTTGTTCAACACAAGGATGTTCGGAAGAAACGCGCTGCTGCCGAGCCTAACAAGGAAAAGAACAAAGAAAAACCAAAAAGGAAACGCCAAAAACCTTCCGATCCAACTTCAGCCGAGCCATCACTAGCGTCATTCAGACACGAAGGATCCGAGCCGATCTGTAATGACGGGGAAGCTTCTGCGACTCTCTTCTCGCAGGTCCGCTGCTCAGGGGATAGGCTGCCTCCTATCGATGTTCTGTCTCATGGCGACTTATACACCGACATGTCGTTCCGAGGAACCAAGGTATGTCTCGTAGATTGAATATTTCGCCAAGTAGAACGCTTTAAATGCTGACTGTCTCTTCTTATGGCTAGTTTGTTGCTTACATAAACAAGATCGTCGCTGCCTTCGAGCAGGACGTGCGAAAGGATAGGCGCCAGATCGAGGATGCTCAAAAGGACGTATCTTTCCTTCGAAGCAGGGTTGCCGAGCTGGAAGGCAAACATGCGGACAAGCTGGCGACTGCCGCAGCTCGGATCGAAGCTCTCGAGAAGGAAAAGGCATTCCTTAAGGAAGAGTGGAACAAAGCCAGTGACTTGGCTATGATAATAGATCGCTCCAAGCAGAAAAAGGCTGCCGAAATTGAATCCTTGAAGAGGCGACTCACTGCCGTAAAAGCTTTGCACGAGGCAGATGTGAAGAAGGCGCAGAAAGCAGCGAGGCGGGAGATGTCCGAGAGATTCCAGGAACGGCTCGCTAAGATTGAGAAGAAGATTGACGAGCTGAGAGAGGCAAAAGAGAAGGAGCTTGATCTGGCCCAGGTTGATAGCAATCTTCAGTTGCTCGAAATTCTGCAGAAAGAGGATGCGCCTGCCCTTGACTCCGAGGTGGCGAAACTAACGGGCTGGAGAGCTGATCTGGCCGAGGCGGCTGATGAGTTCGAGAAGATTGAGGCCGAGCTGAAGAAAGATCTGACGCTTTCTCCTGTTTCTTCAGAGTCCACGGGCACTCTCTTAGGGAGCAAACCAGTGGAAAATGCGGCGGCGAACGTTGGTGTCGGAGATTTTTCCGGCTCGAACGCTGGTACGCCTAGGATTTCTGCTCTCGCTGCTGAGAAACCTTCCGAGCCAGATCCTCTCGAATGATCCTTTTTCTCTGTTTCCTTAACTTAAAAACTCCTTTGTCTTTTATTCGGTATTTTTGGGAAGACAAGTGCCTGGATGGCTTTATCCACTACTAAGCTTTGTAATGATTGTTGTTTGTCGGCATAACATATTTTTGTTTAAGATTATCTGCTTTCGCTTAAGTAATCTCTTACTTCTGCTCTGATGTGATATTGCGAACCATCTTTGTTCAGTGAAAGTATGGTTATCTGAGTGCTGTTGTTGTCAGTTTAGGGTTCGCGGTGATCCGACTTACATTTCCGTTCTTTTGACAATGAAACATACTTAATCTTATACTAACTTTTTAGGTCTAGTATAATGTTTCGGAGATGTTTATGACCAGTGTACCAAGAGGCGTTTACTGGGTTTTAGAGTTTAGTTTGAGTGTTAAGACTTGCGAGTTCTCGACTTACGGGTCCCTCTAAAAGATAAACTTGTAAGAATATCACTCAGGATATACCTTTCAGATATTAGATTAGGATATACCTAACCGAAATTTGTATAGCGCGCTTTCATACCCGTAAGAGGGTGTTGAGAACCTTTAATCCCGTATAGAGATAATGGTTAAAATCCATAAAAGGATGTGGTTGTCCGTCTGTTGTGGCCAGCAACGGACGAGGTGATGAATTTCCATGAAGGACGTAAAGATGTAACTTGTGTAGACTAAGTGACACGAGTCGTGTTAGAAAAAATGTGAAGTTATTACCTTTAAAGAATGATGCGAGGTGTGGGAGTATACATGTATACGTACCCACTTCCCCCCCCCCCCTTTTTGAGGAGGGGGACAACTGAACCCATCCGAAGACGAGCTGCCAACGTACCCTTTTCAGGGATCAAGTCGTCCCGTAGTTCATTTGAAGTGATTTAGTGGTAATACCTCTTTAGGTGCATTGCGTTCCAAGATCTTGGTATCGGAACATCAAACATGTTTGAGAGCTCGTATACTCCTGGTCGAACTGCCTTGGTGATTTTGTAGGGTCCTTCCCAGTTCGCTCCTAGTTTGCCAGCGTTTGTTTCGGCTGTGTTCTGAAAAACTTTGCGGAGAACCAGATCGCCTTCTTTGAACTTGCGACTTCTGACGTTAGTGTTGTAATACCGAGCTGCTGCCTGCTGATAATTTTGAATCCGAACCAGTGCCTGATCCCTTCGTTCGTTAACCAAGTCCAACTCATCGAGTAGCATGAGGTGGTTCAGTCCTTCCTGTCCAGAATGAAGTCTGCGGCGGACTCTAGGAAATTGAGCCTCGGCTGGGATGACACATTCGGTGCCATGGACAAGAGCAAAGGGTGTTTCTTCGGTAGCACGTCGAGGAGTGATTCGGTGCGACCATAATACTCCTTCGAGTTCATCTGTCCAGCGTCCCTTCTTTGCATCAAGGCGTTTTTTCAATCCATCCAGGATAGTCTTGTTTACTGCTTCTGCTTGTCCATTCCCTTGTGGGTAGCGTGGCGTAGACTTGCTGAGTCGTATCTTCCATTTTTCGCAGAAGGCTTCAAACCTTGTAGAGATAAATTGCGAGCCGTTGTCCGTAACAATTTCGTAGGGGACTCCATGTCGGCATAAGATATTTTTCCAAACGAAATTTTCGACTTGGGCATCCTTTATGTTGGCGTAAGAATCTGTTTCTACCCATTTTGAGAAGTAATCTGTCAAAACCAGCAAGAACCTCTTTTGTTTGGACCTATGCAGAGGCCCGACGATGTCCATTGACCAGCGCATGAAAGGGTAGGACGCTGAGATTGATGATAGCAACTCCGTAGGTTGATGAATCATTGGGGCATGTCATTGGCATTTTTCGCACCTGGCGGAGAACTTTTCACAGTCCTTGACCATCGTTGGCCAATAGTATCCATGACGCTTGATCTTGACCGCCAAGGCTCTTCCGCCGGAGTGATTGCCACACGAGCCACTATGGACCTCTTCCATGATGTTTCTCGCTTCGGTGCCTTCGACGCAAGCCATCAGTGGTCCTGAGAATCTCCACTTGAAGACGTTTCCATCTAAGAGAACATATCGAGCAGCTTGAGCTCTGAGTTTTCTAGCAGCCCACTTATCTGATGGTGTCTCGCCGTCCATGATGTATACGCGAATTGCTCCCATCCATTCTTTGTCGCACCCGTAGTCCGTTTCTGTTTGTTGTGGGTCTTCCTCCATGTCCACTACTTCACCTTCGGCCGGAGGCTCCGTTTCAGGTTCTTCCCCTATCACAATTGCCTTGTCCTCCACCGATGGTGTCACGTTCAGGTCATCCGGATTGGCGGTGTCGGTGCTGCCCTTTTCTGCAAGGCTTGGCCCAGATATTCCTTCGGTTTGAACGGCTGTTTGGGAGCGAGTGACCGCGTTCACGGTGTCAGAGAGGCTGATACTTGGGTTTTTGATGAATTCCACTGGGATTATTCTTTTCAGGTTCGGATCGGAGGTGGATGCGAGTGCTGCTAGCACGTCTGCCGAAGTGTTTTCCCCGCGTGGTATCCGTGTTAATGTGAACTCTTCGAACTGTGCAGCCAGTCCTTTGACAATCTTTAGATAAGCTTCCATTCGGTCGTCTCTGGCTGTGTACTCGCCGCTAACTTGGTTGACCACCAGCTGTGAATCGCAGTAGGCTTGGATGTGCGAAACCTTGAGTCCAAGAGCAAGTCTCATTCCAGCTATCAAAGCTTCATATTCTGCTTCGTTATTGGATGCACGAAAACCCAGGCGGAATGACTGCTCGAGAATTTCGCCTGTTGGAGAGGTTAACCGTATTCCCACTCCGCATCCTTGTTTTGACGATGATCCATCTGCGTGAAGCCTCCATATTATGCTCGGAGCCGGTTCTTCTATCACTTCTTCTGGGAGTTCTATCAAAAAGTCGGCTAGGACTTGAGATTTTGCGCAGGTTCTGCTTCGATATTCGATGTCATATTCGCTCAGCTCTATTGCCCACTTTGCCAATCTCCCAGACTGGCTAGGGCTATGCAAGACGGATCGCAGTGGGAAGGTAGTCAAAGCTACAATCGAATGTGACTGGAAGTATGGTCTTAGTTTTCGAGCGAACATTACCACAGAAAATGCCAACTTCTCCATCTGTGGATACCGTGTTTCAGCGTCGGTGAGAGTTTGACTAACATAGAAAATTGGCTTCTGCTCGCTGCGCTCTTCCCTGATGAGTACACCACTTACCGCCGTGGCCGAAACGGCCGTGTATAGAAACAGTGGCTCGCCTTCCACCGGTTTCGTAAGTACTGGAGGGCTGGCTAGGTACTCTTTCAACTGTTGAAAAGCCTGTTCGCATTTTTCTGTCCATTCAAACTTCTTGTTCCCACGTAGCGTGTCGTAGAAAGACAAATATTTATCAGTTGACCGAGAGATGAAACGATTCAGCGCGGTGACCCATCCAGTTAGCCTCTGGACTTCGCGCTTTGTCTTTGGTGACACCATCTGTATGAGCGCATCAATCTGCTTCGGATTGGCTTCAATTCCACGGTGGGTGACCAGATATCCAAGGAATTCTCCAGACGTGACCGCGAATCTGCACTTGGTTGGGTTCAGCTTCATGTTATGCAGATTCAGTTGCTTGAAGCATTCTTCTAGGTGAGCTACGTGATCTTCCTCCTCTAAAGACTTCACCAGCATGTCGTCTATGTAAAATTCCATTGTCTTCCCCAGTTGGCCAGCGAACATTCGGTTTACTAATCGCTGGTAGGTGGCTCCAGCATTTTTGAGACCGAACGGCATGACTTTGTAGCAGTATATCCCGCGGTCTGTGATGAACGCTGTCTTCTCTTGATCGTCTGGGTTCATTAGAATTTGGTTGTATCCGGAGGAAGCGTCCATAAATGAAAGGAGTTTGTTGCCTGCTGTCGCTTCCACCAATCGATCAATATGTGGCAGTGGAAAGCTGTCTTTGGGGCAGGCTTTGTTCAGGTCGGTGAAGTCCACGCATACACGCCATTTCCCATTTTTCTTCTTAACCACCACAGGGTTAGCGAGCCAGTCTGGATACTTTGCTTCGACTATTGATCCCATACGTAGTAATCTTTCCACCTCGTCATTCACTGCTTGTGCTCTGTTCGGACCAAGTTTTCGCCTTTTCTGTTTGACGGGTTTAAAGGTTGGGTCCACGTGCAGCTCGTGGCACGTTACGTTGATGCTGATGCCGGGCATGTCTTCAGCTTCCCATGTGAAGGTGTGTAGGTTCTTTTTAAGGAACGAAATCAGTTATCCCCTTATTGGATCTTTCAGCTCGGCCCCTATTTTGACACAGCGTTCCGGGTGATTGTCATCTATGTTCACCGAGACGACGGGGTCGCAAGTTGGTTTGCTTTTCCTCTCACGATCCTCCGAGATCTGTAATTGCTATAAGAGTTTTGCCAACTCC
Organism: Pseudoturritis turrita; assembly: GCA_900406555.1. Taxonomy (NCBI): domain Eukaryota; kingdom Viridiplantae; phylum Streptophyta; class Magnoliopsida; order Brassicales; family Brassicaceae; genus Pseudoturritis; species Pseudoturritis turrita. The sequence goes on from OVBL01000549.1 coordinate 83,507, forward strand.
TTCTCGGGTTCCCTGTCAGTCTTCATCTTCTTTCTCCTGGTGGTGGTTTCTGTGACAGGGTTCCTAAGTTTGTGTTCGGCTAGGAAACAAATGCGAGATTCCTTTTGGTTCCCCCAAATTGTTTTGATTCCCCCAGGGGTCGGAAATTTGATGCAGAGGTGATAGCTCGATGGTACGGCTCGCATCAAGTTTATCCAGGGTGTGCCCATGATCACATTGTTAATCGCAGGATGATCTGCAACCGAAAACTCCACTATCTTGGTTACCTGTTCAGCTCGGACAGGGAGTTTTATTGTTCCAAGGGTCATGGTCGTCTCTCCCGAGAATCCAGTTAAAGGCTTCGACGCGGCTGTGATTTTGTCCAGGTCTATGTTCATCCTTCTGAGAGTCTCCCGGGAGATTACGTCTACGGAGCTTCCCATGTCTATCAGAACTCGGGCGACGTCGCAATCATCAACGATCAATTCTATCACGAGGGGGTCATTATGTGGTCGGTCGATGCCGGTGGTTTCCCTTTCTTCGAACGAGATAACATCGTTGGGAAGTTTGGAAGGTGCTAACCAGTTTACACTCGCATCGGCTCACCGTTGGAAAGCTTTGATTGAAGACACCGTGTCCGAACAGTATTGTGACCCACCCATTATCATATTTATTCTTCTTCGAGAACCTGACTGCATTGCCTCGTCCTCTCGTCTTCCTCGCTTGGGTGTATCATCATTTTGACTTATCTGGTTCAACTGATCTTTTTCGCCTTCTTGCTTGAAGTCCTTTAAGCTGACTGCGCTACCGAGTTCTCCGGCTACCAGCTTTGCCGCAAGCTTCATTCCCAAGGTTCGGCAGTTGGCAGTTGAATGACCGTGCATGTGATGCAATTCGCAGTAAGCTTTTTCGTCGTACGAACTTTCACTTCGTGTCCAGGTGTTCCAAGGTGTTTTGCCTCGGCTCGTTCCCACCTGGTAGTTGTGGGCTCCTCCAAAATTGGGTTTCTCATGGTGTACATACCCGTTTCCTTGAATACTCTTCTTATGCGGAGGTTGACTCGGGATTTGGAAAGAACGGTTCGTCGATTTGGCGGCTCCATATTTCTGAGACAAAACCTTCATCTCTTCTTCGTTGACTATGAAATCTGAGGTTCGGTACAGTGCGTCCTGGATTGATAGTGGTGTGTTCAGAGCAATCTCTTTTCGGAATTCGGATTGGTACCACAGAGCCCTTTTTAAAGCGAGCACAGCGGCCTTGTCACTTACGTCTTCAACTTTTGACATCACTGCTTTGAATCTCCCTATGAAACTTCGTAATGTCTCCATAGGCCCTTGAGTCAATGTCCATAGGTCGGCATCTGAGGCTCCTCGATCCATAAACATGGAGTAATGCTTCAAGAAGGCGGCAGACAGCTGCTGGAAATCATCAATGGAGTTCCGCTCTAATCTTGAAAACCAGTGGAGGGCTGCACCCTTTAGATGTTCCACAAATACGAGGCAGAAACCGGCATCTCTCTCCTTTTCTCTGAAATTTGCTCGACCCATTGCTATGATAAACGCCGTTATATGTTCCTTTGGGTTGGTTGTCCCTTCGTAGACTGGGACTTTGATCTTTCCTGGGTCGGAGACCCTTGCCTTGGTAATTCGGGTTGTAAACGGTGTATTGTGCGCTTCTTCCAATACGCGGTCAATCTCTGGGACTTTACCTGGTTGCCTTGTGCACCTGGGATCGGACGGCTTTCATCTCAGCAGTGGCTCGAACCAATGAGGCTCGGATTTCGTCCAATTCTTCTCTCTGGGCTCGGCTCGTTGTCCTCGGCTCGTCAGCGTATTGTGCCTGTCTACCCACAAGAGATTTTCTTCCTCTTCCGCTAAGCTCCTGGCTCGGTTCGGATCGATGTTGCCTTCGCTAGCTCGGACTTGTGTCAGCGTTGGCGCAAACCCTTCGTCAGCGGGATTCTCCGTATTGTGATCTCCTTCCACGTGGCCCTCTTTGTCAAGGATGATCGTTGCAGCCGAACCATGATTGGTGTGTTGGTCGTACCCACCGCTGGCTTCTCTTGCTTCGTGCATCAGTCAAGGTGGCTCGGTGATACTCGACCTGGTTGCCGCGGGTGTTTGCTCGTTGATGGGATACGGTGGTGGCAATCCTCCCAACGTCCTTGGTACATCTCGCGGTGTTGAAAAATCCAGGGCCGTCGGGTTTAAGCCAAGCCGTCAGGTGATTCCACTGACAGGTGGGTTCACCGCCGAACCCATGCCTCCGAATCGTGTGTTTCTGGCTCGGCTCTCCGTAGCCAGTGTTTCAATTCTCTCCGTCAGCGAGCTGTTCAGCTTTTCCTGCTCCTCGGCCCTCTTCAGTAACGTGGTCATCATGTTTTTCAACTCTGTCAGAGTTTCGGATGTTCCTTCCGCATTCGTCGGAGGCAGATTGGTTCCTGTTCCAAGAAGATCGACGCCAGTGTTGCTTGCATCGTCACCACTTCGATCTCCGTGGTAGTCATCGTTTCAGATCTCGTATTCGGTGGTTCTTTGGTGTCAGAAAGTTTAGACTCCCCTCAGACGGCGCCAAATTGTGGGAGTCGAAACTCGCACAATCAAAAACTTGTAAAGAGATTTAGGGATTCGACAAACTTCTATGTTAAGAAACCAAGAAACTGAGATCCAAAGATGGAGATTTTATTCAAGCTGTTTTGAAAGTTGTTTGTAAAGTAATCAGTGTTTAGCTAGGTCAATTTTCGGATCCCTTTTTCAAATGGGGTACACGTCTTATTTATACAAGAGTAAGTCGGCTAGGCCTGTTTCCTAAAGGTATCTGGAAAACTTCCTTTCTCTGGCTCGGATGTGGGCTTCTTTCTTAGGCCTGTCATCTTGGCCCACCAATCTCTTATGGCTCGTTGCCTCGGCCCAATAAAATATTGGGCTGGTTGCTCCGCTGGGTTATCGGTGAGCTGGCTCGTCGTTTGTCTCGCCTGCTTTTCCCAATTCCGAGCCAGGTAGTTGGCTCATTACCTGACTTCCCTTGATGCCGAGCCAGGAAGTTGGTTTGCCAACATGCTGGCTCGTCATCGTTTCTTCACGCTACCGAGCCAAGATGTTGGCTCGTCACTCCTTTCTGCCTAGCCAAGATGTTGGCTCGTCCCTCCTTTCTCCTTGCTGCCTAGCCAAGATATTGGCTCGTCCCTCCTTTCTCCTTGCTGCCTAGCCAAGATATTGGCTCGTCTCCTTTCTCCTTACTGCCTAGCCAAGATGTTGGCTCGTCTCCTTTCCCCTTACTGCCTAGCCAAGATGTTGGCTCGTCTCCTTTCCCCTTTCTGCCTAGCCAAGATGTTGGCTCGTCTCCTTTCCCCTTACTGCCTAACCAAGATGTTGGCTCGTCTCCTTTCTGCCTAGCCAAGATGTTGGCTCGCCTCTCCTTTCTCCTTTCTGCCTAGCCAAGATGTTGGCTCGCCTCTCCTTTCTCCTTTCTGCCTAGCCAAGATGTTGGCTCGTCTCTCCTTTCTTCTTGCTGCCTAGCCAAGATGTTGGCTCGTCAGGCGCATGTGTGGGTCACGCTTAGCAGTGGTTGGGTCGCAGAACTGATCCGCCATGTGTACCGCATGCGGGTGCATCCGCAAAAAGTGTATGGGCATGGATTGGGGCGCAGAAGCTGTCTGCCACCAGGCGGGCATGCGGCAGCATGCTCTACACTTGGCAGAAAACTTGTTGGGCGAGTTTTCCTTGGTTTTTCCTATAAATATGACCCATGGGTAGATAGAATAGTCTGTTTTTTTTTGTTTTGGATAGTGAAACTCTGCCCAAATTCCTACCCCAAAAATATTTCTAGAGGGAGATCATCGAAATCAAACGCGGGTAGTAAGATGGGTAGATCTAACGTGAGTCTTGGGGAGAAAACTCGTGGGTAACATAGAAACTGGTGGTAAGCCTTTCTATCCAGATCCTAGATTTTATCACCTAAGTTCCATTGCTTAAGACTAGATCCGTGTTCCTAGTCTCAGGATCCAGGGAGATAAGGTGGTGAGCGGGTCAGCAGTGCCATAGCTCGAGTTTCCTAGCCGATTAGACTGTGAGTGCGCTGATGCTTGTCGTGTGTTAATGAGTTGAACACATGTTGGTTGGTTGTTGTTATGCTTTATAGCCGTTTAGGTTAATGCTAGAATTTTGTGCATGAGTTGCTGATTTTTTTACTAAGGAAAACCTATAGAAATGGATGTGCATTATTGATCGGTAAACAGTAGTAAAACTATGTAAAAATATGGGTTTGAGCGCTAACAAAGTGTTATGCAGGTGGAATGCGAAATGATTGAGCTGATCCGTTTAGACGTATAGTAAGCGTGTTTAATTAAAAGTGTTGCTTGAGGTTCTTAGTAAATTTCTGTGAAATTGACTAAGTATAAGCATGATGTTTGAATGCATATTGAGTTGTTTTGGTGCTAATATTCAGTGAAGTATATTGCTTGACATATTGCATTGTATTGAATATTTGTTAAAGCGGAATGCATGATTGATCTTCTGATGAGCGTTTGTGATGTGTGTGTGGAGTCTCTAGCTTATGACTTGGTTGAGCATAGCTAATTATGAGACTATGTGTGGAAATGGGATTGTGGTGATGAATGCTTAGTGAGAAGTATGCTTAATGTTTGGTGGAACTTAGCTTAAGATGAAACCATGTTGTGGTTGTGAGTTATTGTGGTTATTATACATGTTCTCTCGTAGGTTAATGCATATGTTAATCTAATGTGAGGCGGTCTGACGTTCCCAGAAGTAAGACGCGGTTAGCGGCATAGGTAGATGCTACGGGGTAACTTGCGCAGAATGCGGCAGTAACTTGGGTAGCTCCCAGGGCCGTGTATACACGACGGTGTATGAGTTCAATGATGAATTGGGGTTTATGTGCCTTTGTGGTTATAAATCTATGTGGGGACCGGGAACGGACGATGGGACCGCAAGACCTTATCGGAATTGAATGAAATGCATTGCATATAGAGTTGGTGGTGTTCGTGAGTAATCATTTTAGTTGATTACCTTGTTGGTTGATTGTCTTATCTTGGATTGTTGGTCCTTGATTGATTTTAATATTGTGGAACGCATCTTGTGTTAAGATGCCTTGCTTCGATTGTTGATTTGAATGATTATTGAGTGCTGGTTGTTATTTTGAGTTGGGTTGGGAATGATATTATGCATGTTAGGGGAGCCGGACTCAATGAGTAATGCTATATTACTCACCCCTCATCTTTCTTGCAGATAACCAGTAGTGGGGAAGCCATAAAGGGAACATCGGTCGTTAGGCCATCGGTGTAGTTTACGTTGCATTTGTAAAGTGGCATTGTGTTTAATATGTACGATTTTGACTCGGAAATTCCCAATTGATATGGTTTTTGTAATGGTTTCAATGACATATTATAATAAGAAATAAGAAATATTTTTCTTAAAAGTATGCGAGTGTCTAGTGGTATTAGCTTGTCCGGGCTAACACAACTCTATCCTCTGGTACGGGTTGGCAAGCCTTAGACCGGGGTTTAGAGGGATGGTATATCGGATGGATTGACCGAGCCTTTGGATTTGTTCTAAGGACTTAGTCGAACCGTCCGTTGTATTCGTCAGTTGGAGCATTCTCGAGCTGTCTGGTTCTTAGATCGGTTTGGGGGTGTTACACCCCTTAGCATTAGTCACATTCAAGATCCGCCGCTAAGCATTCCATCTCAATGACTAAGCTAGAATAATTACCAGGTCCATCAAAGCTACAAGGATTCGTATAACCACGACTAAATGGCTATGTGACCCAAGCTCACAAAAGAGTTTTTCAAATATTTTCCCAAACTTACTAGGTAAGGGCAAAGTTTAAGATCTAGATCAAGAGTGATCAAGTCTCAACTAGTATTAACAGCTCTCTAAGTGATGAGACAAAATAAAGATTTAGCCTTTTTAAAACAAGAGATCTTTCTCTAGAGAGCCATGATACAAGATCATGTCCAAAGCTTCCAAGGAGAACTTTGGACTAGCACTACATCAAGAGAAAGGAATCTCATCAACCAACAAACACCAACACCTTCCTAACCCAATCACCACAAGTGAGATCTACTCACTCATGAACATGGCGGAAGCAAAATCAAAGGATGAGATTAAAGACATAAGTAAGTGCATAAATGTAGAGATTTTAATGTAAATGCATAAATTAAAACTTAAAGTAAAGAGCATAAAAGTAAAGACATAATTGAAAACTTAATTAAAATTGCATTAAAAAGTAGAAGTTTTCTCCATAATCATTTGGGTTACACATGAGAACCCAAGGGTATCTCTTAAGACCAATGGACTAAGAAAATAGAGAAACTTATTGTTTGGTAGCTACATAAGGATATTATTTATAGGAAAATGAGATAGGAAAACTATTGTAAGTTTCATGGGTTTGAGTGGTTTGGGTCTTGAAGTTGTGGGTTTGGAAGGTTTTGGGGCTTGTCTTGTGAGCTTGATTGTGTGAAAATGGCCAAAAGTATTGGACACCAGATCCACGTCAGCCACCGGCCTACGCCTGGCCCGGTGGATGAGCCACTGGCCGGTGAATCATCCGACGCCCGGTGGACTCTTCCTCCGTCGTCTTCGTTTCGCGGCAGACTGATAAATCTTCACCAAAACCGCCATATATTCTGAATCACAGCTCCGAATGGCTTCATTCCAATTGCAATGTGTAGCTAACTCAATTTCTCATGTTATATCTAAAATGCAGCTTCATCCGATCAGTTTAGGACCTTCATTTGACATGATCTTTGAGATGCTTTTAAATTGTTTCTGCACTGCCATTTCGCATGTTTCTTTGCTTGTATCCTTCCTCTTCGCTTCCTCCTTGATCCTCTTGATGTATTTAGCTCAAAGTGTGCTCCAAGTACCTAGAAGAAGACTCAAATAGACCAAAAAGACACATGCATACTCTAAGACTCTAAAATCTGGAAAATATCCTAAGTGCGGTGAAATTATGTAAAATGCAAAGCTATGCCATAGATAAATGGTAAACCATTAAAATATGGACACATCAAATTCTCCCAAACTTGCCTTTTGCTTGTCCGCAAGAAAACAATCAAAAGTAGTAAGGATGTTTTGGATTTATGGCGGAGACTCATATCCAAAAGAGAAATATAAAGCTCTTATTCCAATTTCCAAAATCCAACATAGAAGTCGCAAATTCTTTTGTGAAAATAACTTAACTCTAGAGCTAGACTCTAAGTATTTTCAAGCTATCATATTTTCAACTCTTTAACATTCAAATTTATGACAATAAAGTGTAGTCTCGCTATGGAAAATGAAATTATGATCAATCGGTTTGGTATAAAAATCGGTTTTAGCATAGAAAAAGGAGGTTAAATGTATTTGGGGTTTTTCTCAAAATAAATTGCAAGTCATGTAGCAAAAGCAATAGAGAATGGAACAAATGATGCATACAAAAGATCTCTTTCATCAATCTACCCATCCCTAAAAAAATTTCTAAACTAATCCCAAGACTTAACATTCTCTCTTGAATTATTTTTCTTTGAATATCACTTCCCAAAACTTTTCTTTTAAGGCATAAACCAACCCAATTTTCTTAGCTACTAAGTGGACTCTCTTTTAGTACTTAGCTCTTTTCAAATAATGTAGCGCACCCAACACTCCTCTTATGAAACTCTTTTTCTTTTAGTATTGATTTTAGAGGAGCCACTAATTAAAAACATAGAGCTTTTCTTTTAAACAACCACTGGAAGACCCGCTCCTGCGCAATCAACAAACACGTGAAGGCCTCGAAAAACACGATTGGGAGTCTTTTCAGACGGTTTTCCGACGCTTAAATCAGAAAAGAGAGCAAAAGAAAGAGAAAAGAAGATACCACGGAAACGTGGAGAGCAAGAGAGAAGAAGTCGGAAAACAAAAAGAGTGAAAATGGGTGACTCCGGGCCGAACAAGAGATGGTTCACGGAGAATCTGAATGTTTGTGAGAAAGAAATTTAGAGATTGGACAGAAGAGGAAAGCATAGTATTTGGAGAGTTCCGGTCAAGGAACGACCAAAAAAGAAGAGAAATACGGGAAAAGATTCGGAGATAATGGCCCTAAAAAGCCAGAATGAGACTAAAACTCAAGGGGATGGGCTTTAGTCTCGAGAGAAATGGGCTCAATGTATCAGCTTTTAGCCAAAAATATCGGATCCCTTTTATGAAGGGAATAGAGTAGTATTTATAGACTTTTACCTGCCCGGGCTTGGATACCGGGCTCCGCGTCCTTAGTTGGATCGGGTTTGGATTTCTTGGCTTGACCTCGTACTGCACATTCAAGTGTTTTTCACCTACTTTCCTTGTCTTTTTGCACCACTTGGCCAACCATACGACTCTGCAATGCTGCGTCTGATCCTTCGTACCATTGACAGTGTCTGGCCGGGGTGCTTCCTCGGAATCAGCTCCTTTATACTTTAATCGTTCTCCAAGTATGGACCACCTGTTTTTATCCCAGCATGCATAAGGTGAAAGTGCTTTTACCCTTTGACTGAGAATTCAAGCATATATATTTTAAATAATTTGAACTTAGAGCCTTGTAGAGGATATTTCATACCTAACCCGAGTTCTTGATACGAGAACTCGGGCTCAGTGCTCCGTCTCCGGGTGTTCATTCGGGGTATTAGCTCATCTAGCCACTCAGTTTTGGTCCCAGATTACCCCGGGTGGCTGGATATGCTAACTGGAGTATAGGTCGGGATCAGATGGCTTTATCTATCTATTTAGGCCATTGTAGATTCAGGCCCTAACTCCTCTAAGGCTCTCATCGAGAGATAAGCTCCATCAAATATGTTAAGGGTCCCCACCGAGCCGTGAGATACGTGGCATCAGGCATAAGATTTTCTTCTCGTTGTTGAGTTAGGATCACGATCCATTGTTCAATCCTTAGTCAACAGTTCAGGCAAGGGAGATATTTTTCTTTTTTCTTTTTTTAAATTGTTTCTCCGGAATATCAACCTTGAGCGTAGTCTCACGACCAAGCACTCAAGATTTTTCTCTCGTTGTGGAGTTTGGAGTTTGACCCGCTGTTCAAACCCGAGTTGACGGTTCGGACGACGGATAGAATTTTTTCTCTTTTTTTAATTGTTTCTCCAGGATTTCAACCTTGAGTGTAGTCTCACGACCAATCACCTCAAGATTTTTCTCCCGTTTTGAGTTTGGAATGTGACCCGCTGTTCAAACCCGAGTCGATGGTTCGGGCGACGGATAGAATTTTTTCTCTTTTTTAATGTTTCTTCGAGAGTCCAACCTTAAACGCAGTCGTACGATCATGCGCTTAAGATTTTTCTCCCATTTTCGAATTCTGATCAAAGTCCGTTATTCGAACTTTAGTTGACGGCTCAGGCGACGGGTGGAATTTCTCTCTCAAGTTCAAATGTTTCTCCGGAATTCCAACCTTAAACATAGTCGTACGATCATGCGCTTAAGATATTCTTCCCATTGTCGAATCATGGTCACATTCGTACGACCATGCGCCCATGACTTCTGGGCCGGAACCCGAGTCCAGAGACTTGTGGGCACGAGATCCCTAATGAAGACCTGAGCCTGAGTCCGGAGACCTGGGGGGCACGAGAGCCCAATGGAGGCCTTTGCCTGCGTCCTGAGACCTGAGGGCACGAGATCCCTGGAGAACTTTGCCTGAATCTAGAGACCTGGGAAGGCTCGAGATCTCCCTCGAAGATAGTGATAACCTGAATCCAGAGAGCTGGCGGGAAGCATTAGAACTCTCGCGGAGACCAAGGGCCTGAGTCAAGCGACCTGCCCCTCGGAGACTATTAGACGGATCCAGTATTCTGGAACATAGTGTCAGAAGATAAATCCTACTCTCTAAAGCCGAATCGCATCGGGGCAATACCCCGAGCGGGGTATTTTAAAGAAACTAGGCCGCCTTTCTGACAATTGTAATTCTCCACGATTTTTTGGGCCTTTAAGCTTCTTTTTATTTTATTGGGCCTTTAGGCCTCTTTCCATTAGCTGATATATTTTGGCGGTATACCATATTCTGTATTTGACGTGTGATTTGGCATACCTCTTTTTTATGACTAGAGGTCGTCTGTGACGCACACGTATTGTTTCTAAATAAATAGGCAATCGCGGGCGGCTAAGAATTTTCTAGTCGCTCGTTCTCCTTGAGGCCATGCGCACCCATTTATCTTCTTGGGACGAGAATTCGCGTTTTCCCAAGGAATGACTTTGATGATTCGATACACTCCTATTTAGGCTATATATGTTTCAGATTCTTATTCTCCTCACTTGATCTCGTTCTTTGCCGATTCCAAATTCTCTTTCTTCCTGTTCATGGCGATTCCCTGCATTCATCTCCTCACGTTTGAGGCCGGCTTGAGAGAGAATTGCTTTCTTCTTTCGACGAATCCCTTGTCGGGCATCCAATCTTTCCCTACTGTTTTAGGTGTTCGTGCCCGCCTCCGTCCGACCGTGGGTCTTCGAACATTATCATTCTACCCAAAAGGGGGAATGTCCTAGTGCCAACCTTCCCGTATTATTCGATTGGTAGGGGTATCATGACCCCCGCCTCGCATCGTCTCTTTTTTTCTCGGAGCCAGATCCTGCCATTTTCCATAGCAAGAAACTACGCGTCGGATTATTTCCTCGAGGAGTCACTTCTTTGGGCTTTGCGGTTCCTTTTCCTTGACGAGGGCCAGATCTTTGGAACGCCTCTCACGCCCGTGTGATTCTCCATAGATGCGCACCTTTCAAGGCCGCCTACGTTACTCCCTGAGGGCTTATCCCTTCAGCATTTTTTACTTTCTGCGAGTATGTCTTGTTACTTGACTCCTGTATTTGTCGAACTTTCCACTCACGTCGTATTGCGTTTGCTTGTAAATGTCCCTTCTGTTATGACTTTGTTTCTGAATAAAGAGGAAAACATTGTTTATCTCGCAGTTATAAGTTTTTTTTTTTTTGGAAAGGAAAAGAAAGATCGAAACATAATTAAAAGTTCTACCGACTTACTGACTAAGATAAAATTATGTGGGAAGTGATTTCCCCACGTGCTAAATACTCAAAGTGGAAATGATAATGAAATCAAAAGAGATTCAGGCAAGTGACGTAGCTGGGATTTTTTTATGGCTGAACTCCCTCCATAGGTTCGTGTTTGGTTTTGTCTTTATCGAAATCTTGGCCAAACCCCTCTGGGGCTCGCGGATCAGGCTTTTTTTAGTGTAAAGTCGAATTTCAAGTCGTCGAACTCCCCCAATAACTCGTATATCTCTGTTATAGACGAAATTGTCCTTCTTGCTAGCTCTATCAGAGAAGTAGTGACCACGATGATGGGGTGTTGGTACAAGAATGGCTGCATCCTTCTGCATCCCGAGGGGAGAGTGAGGCTTAACTTCCGACTCGGATAGAATCCGGCTTCCTTGTGCGACAGTAATTGGCTGGTGTAACACACTGGATGATGCACCTCTTCATGTTCTTTTGTCATAACAGCGCATTCTACCCGCTTAATCGCCCGGAGGAACATGTTTAGCGGTTCTTGCTTGTCGAGCACAACAAGCTTCGGCCTTGCTAGGAGGTGAGCCCGCAGTTGTGTATGGCGACTTCTTTCTCGAGTCCTCCGTTCTCTGCGGACGACTCCAAGGTAAATGGCCAAAGTTTCTCTGCTATGAGGGGTACGCTTTGGTTATACGCTTCTACCTTTCTCAAGAACCTCTATAACTCTTTTCGGCTTCCAGCAATGGTTCAGTTCTACCCCCGAGTATGGAATTCTTCAAGTTAGGAATGTGGCGCTTCCCGTCTCCTGCCATCACCATTTCCCTGGCAACTTCGTTCTCGCGAAGTTTTTTCCATTTTCCGATGCTGAGCCCCCTTCTTGCTGAACTTTTTTCTTTAAGTAGCCCATCTCTTCCCCGACCTCCTGTACCGAGGGCCACGTTGCAATTTTCCTTTTTCCCCGTGAATCTTACCTACATGATTTTCGACTGGGAACTTAATGAGTTGATTATAGGTAGAAGGCACCGCCCTCATCGCATGAATCCAGGATGCCCCAACAACGCATTATAGCTAGAGGGGTAGTCCACCATCATGAACATGGTGTCCAAGGTCACCACTTCGGCGAAAACAGGCAAGATGATCTCTCCCATGGACCCTGTTTCTTCTCCGTTAAAGCCAATGAGGGTTGTGATAATTGGAGACAACTGTTTCTTGTTAAGGTCCATTTCTTTTAAGGCTGTCAGGAAGAGTAGGTTACTAGAGCTCCCGTTATCCATGAGTATCCATTTGACCAGGTAATCAAAGAGGTGTAGAGTGACCATGAGGCATCGTTCGTCGCCGAATGACTATCACTTTCTGGTGGAGCTTCAAATGATATGGTCGGACCAATAGACATGGTTGGGGGATGATACAAAATTTCATTTTGCCCTTTCTTGGCAGGCCGCCATAACTCGTTGCCTTTCTCGTTCTTCAGATGGGTCCACAGAGATGAAATTGATATGGCCCTTTTTCGGTGAGGGACCTTTAGTAGCACGATGCCTTTTCTGGCTTATGGTCCCGCTTTTTCTTGTTCCTCTATCATTTTCTGCACTCTATCGGACAAGAATTGCTTTAGATGCCCCTGGCGGATCAGGTTCTACACTTTAATCCTCAGCGCTACGCAGTCTTCAGTATGATTTCCACCACCCTGGTGGTAGTCGCACAAGTACGATCCCGCTCTTGGTGGTCCATTTGGTCGCTTGTTCTAGGGCCATCGGACATGATCTCCTAGGTTTCAAAAATTACATATTAGCTGTGTAGCAGGTATGTCGAGTCCCATTTCCTCTAAAGTCAGCGGCTCCGGTATTTCTTCCTCCGATTGGTTGTCCTCTTCCATCTAATGAACCGTGGCAAAATGACGGTCATTGGAATAGTTTTGAGACCTGTCGTCACACTTTTTGTCGTAGCCGCCCCGCGATCCTTCTCTCTTGTTGTTTTTATCATATGGCTGTTTCTTGACAGAGTCTATTTTATCTAAAGAGGCGGTTAGTTCTCGCTGCTCTTTGTCTTCTTCCCACATGATTTTGGCATTCGCCTTCAACATCGCGTCCTCCATTGTTAGCAGTGTGTACTTGGTCAGTCCCATGTACATGGGTCCATCCGTGAGTAGTCCCCGCCTAAAAGCTTATATGGTGGTGGACACGTTGCAATCCGATTTGGCCACCATCTCATGGTTGAATCTTGTGACATAGCTTCTAAGTGTCTCATTGAGGGCTTGTATGACCTCGTACAAGTCGTCAGATACCCTTGCCGGCTTCTTGCTGCTAGAGAATTGCTATGAAAATGCATCATGCAACTGGGCGAACGAGGTAATCTTTCCCCTTGGTAAGTTGATAAACCACTATAATGCCGGTCCCACTAAACTCGACCCAAAAATTTTGCACATGCATGCCTCTCGGAGCTGGAGAGGCATCGAGGTAGCCATCATTTGTTGTTTGTAATGCGCCATGTGTTCGTCTGGATCCTGTTCCCTAGAACCTCATAGTGGAAAAGCTGAACTTTGATGGGATTTCCACAGATTTAATCTCTTAGCTGAATGGAGAATCGTTGAACGAGTTCTTAGTGGGCGGTGGCACCCCAGGTATTCTTCAGAGGAACACTTCTAAGTTAACTAGTCTCTCCTCCAGGAACTGTTCTCTCAGGTTGTTCTCACCCGCCCCATGCTGCCTGGCTCCATCCATTCTTTCATTGTATCCTCCCTGATGAGCGGAGTTAGCCTCATCGGGGTCATCATTGCCTCGAATACCAAACATCAGAGGTGTTTGACATCTTGGTCGGGCTTCCCTGATCTCAAATACGGATTGTTGCATACGTACGGGCTCCCGGGGGATTGGTGGTGTAGTGACCCCGGTAAGCGGTGAGAAGATTTCTGATGGGAAGGTTTCGAAATCTTAAAAGATCAAGGTGAAAAGACTTAGGAAAGTCTCAAGGAGCTTGGAAGAGAATTTTGGTCGAGGAAATTTGAGTTTGGATCGAAGGAATCTGACTTTGGGTCGGAGAAATTGATTTTGGGTCGAATCGGTGTACCATGGATGGTATTCTGGGTCGGACAGATAGTACCACGGATGACCCATCGATCGAACCACATAGCCCAGGGTCAGGAACCTGGTTCGTGCATGGTCAGGGTGTATGCGTCGAACACTGGTTCGACACAGGCGGTAGTGGGACGTGTGTCAGCATCAGCTCCAACCGGGTGAGACACGGCAGTCTGGGCAGCATGCGTATTGACAGCTGGGTCGGTGTGTCAGGTAAATGGCTGACCATTTTTCTTGAAATCCGGATTCTTGTCGATAGGACTTGCTATAAATAGACCCACCCCTTGGTCAGATGGTATACGTGAAAACCTTAGATAAACTGCTGCTGGGTCGTGGTCGGATCGTCCGTGGGTCGAGAATCGTAGCCGTGGATCGAGAAATTACCACCCGTGGGTCGAGTTTTCCAATCCGCGGTTTAGGTAGTGGATCGAGTGTACGATCCATCTGGGCAAGGAAAGGGCATCGGTAAGCCTGTTTTTGGTTAGGTATCTCTAAGTTTTAGTTGATCCCTATGTAAGTAGCTTTTCGTTTAGCCTCAGGTGGTGCAAGGCAGTCGAAGAGCTAAGCGGGACGTGTGGATCAACCTAGAAACCTCCAAACCAAATATGTGAGTTTAGGGTAACGTGTGGTGATGAGTAGATCACACGTGAGTTATTGTGAATGTTGTGGATTGCATGGTTGATTGTGATTGTGTCAAACTTGTGTGAGGTTCTTAGTAAATTGGTTATTTTACTAAGTTAAAGCTTGAATTGTGAATGCTGTTGATTGCATGGTTGATTTGTGATTGTGTCAAGCTTGTGTGAGGTTCTTAGTAAATTGGTTATTTTACTAAGTTAAAGCTTGAATTGTGAATGCTGTTGATTGCATGGTTAATTTTTGATTGTGTCAAGCTTGTGTGAGGTTCTTAGTAAATTGGTTATTTTACTAAGTTAAAGCTTGAATTGTGAATGCTGTTGATTGCATGGTTGATTTGTGATTGTGTCAAGCTTGTGTGAGGTTATTAGTAAATTGGGTATTTTACTAAGTTAAAGCTTGAAATTGTGAATGCGTGAATAACTTGTATAGGATCACGGCTATGGTGTGGTGTAACCTAGCCTGGATGTGATTAATACTTGTTATGTCTGAATGTATGTTATACCTCGTATAGGATCACGACTAGGGCTTGAAGAGCATAGTCAGAGATGTGATTAATACTTGGTTGTGTTGTGGTGATAGAAGTTATTTGCATGTTATCGTTAGAGGCATGCATGATAATAACTTAATGTGAGGCGATAGACGTTCTCGGGGGAAAGTCGCGGTTAACGGCCGGAAGGCTATGGGATAACATTCGCGAACCATGGACGTGACTCTGGATAGCGCCCAGAGAACCATGGAATATGCATGACGATGCATCGAGGGTTCAAGAGGAACCAGGGTTTGGTGTGCGGGCCTTTGTGGCCGGCCATTCCATGTGAAAGATACCCAGAACGGCGACGTACCACAAGGCCTTGATGAATGTGAAGAGAGTTGCATTGCATATAGACTTGGTAGTAGTAATCAATTGAGTGATTACTTGTTTGTGCTTGCCTTGTCTTGATTGCGTGTCGTTTTGAGTGATTGCTTGATTGATTGATTGATTGTGTGTTGATTGTTGAATTGGGGTTGGGATGGGAATGTTTATGAATGTTAGAAAACCTGGACTCACTGAGTAATCTTAGATTACTTACGACCTCACTTTGTCTTGCAGGTGAACTTAGCGGGTAGAACTTGGGGGCACAGCTGGGACTTAGGAACATCAGCGGTAGTTTGCTTTGCCTCTTTGTAAAATTTGTCTTTGACTTGTATCGTTTTGAGCTGATAACTCACAGCCGAAAAGTTAAGTTCTTTGAAATGTATTTCAAACCTAAGTATTAATCTATGGAAGTATTTTGATATTACTTGAGTTTCATGTGATAAAAGTCTAGTCCGGGCGTACCAACCATTTATCTGGATCCGGGTTGGCAAGCCTTGGATCTTGATAAATGGGAAAGTATCCTAGGATAGTTGGACTCGAGTCTCTGGATTCGTTCTAGAGACTTAGGACTGACCGTCCGAGGATGCTGGGTTGTGATATCCACGGTTGGTGGTATGGGACGCTGATCGGGGGTGTTACAGGTGGTGCCCTAGTTTGTAAGGGTGCTGTGAACGCTTCGATGAACCTGCCATTGTTTGGGTCGGTATTCATATGCCTTGTTGGTTGAACCACATTCGGGCTTGACGGCACCCTTTGTTGGGACTCAAGTAAGGCTACCTGTCTTGCCATGTTATGCAGACGCTCCCAGAGTTGTCTGTTGTCTTCTAGGCTTCGCATCAGCTCTGAGTAATATTGTGGAGGTGGTGGCATGGATGGTTAGCCTCGCTCCATCCTTGTTGGGAGCACCGCTGAGTCGTCCCTGAGTGGGTGAGACTCCTCGTCCGTTCCTCACCTAGAGTTATCTTCCCGTGTTGCCTGAAGCGTCACATCCTCTTGTGCGCCAGCCATTACTTGTTTATCACTCCTTTGCGTGCTTGCTGACTGCTTCTGATAGAGTGTTTATGACCTCCTCCTTCTAGCGCCAAATTATTTTCGGAGATTTTTAATCCTCTTAAACAACAACTGGGGGATCCGCTCCTGCGCAATCAACAAACACGTGAAGACCTCGGAAAACAAGATTAGGGGGTGTTTTTCGACGGCTCTCCGACGCTCAACTCAGAAAAGATAGCAAAAGAGAGAGAAAAGAAGAGACCACGGGGAGCCGTGGAGAGCAAGAGAGAAGAAGTCGGAAAACGAAAAGAGTAAAAAAGGATGACTCCGGGCCGAACAAGAGATGGTCCACGGAGAATCTGAACGTTTATGAGAAAGAAATTTAGAGATAGGACAGAAGAGGAAAGCATATTATTTGGAGAGTTCCGGTCAAGGAACGACCAAAAAAGAAGAGAAATCCGGGGAAAAAACCAGAGAGAATGGCCCTAAACAGCCAGAATGAGACTAAAACTCAAGGGGATGGGCTTTAGTCTCGAGAGAAATGGGCTCAATGTATCAGCTTTTAGCCAAAAAGATCGGATCCCTTTTACGAAGGGAATAAAGTAGTATTTATAGACTTTTACCTACCCGAGCTTGGATATCGGGCTCTGCATCCTTAGTTTGATCGGGTCTGGATTCCCGGGCTTAACTCGGTACGGCACACTCGAGTGTTTTTCACCTACTTTTCTTGTCTTCTTGCACCACTTGACCAACCATATGGCTCTGTTATGCTGCGTCTAATCCTTCGTACCGTTGGCATCGTCTGACACGCCGGATTGGACGCCGGGGTGCTCCCTCGGAATCAGCTCATTTATGTTTTAATCGTTCTCCAAGTATGGACCACCTATTTTTACCCTAACACGCATAAGGTGAAAGTGCTTTTACCCTTTGACTGAGAATTCAAGCATAGATATTTTAAAGAATTTGAAATAGCGCCTTATAGAGGATATTTCATACCTAACCCGAGTTTTTGATACGAGAACTTGAGCTCCGTGCTCTGTCTCCGGATGTTGATACGGGGTATTAGCTCATCTAGCCACTCAGTTCTTGGTCCAGATTAGCCCGGGTGGCGGGGTACGCTATCCGGGGTATAGGTCGGGCCCAGATGGCTTTACCTATCTATTCGGGTTATTGTAGATTCAGGTTCAAACTCCTCTAAGGCTCTCATCGAGATCATCGAGAGATAAGCTCCACCAAAGATATTAATGGTCCCACCGAGCCATGATTTTCAATTCTGTTTCTTAAGATAAATGTGTAGTTCACAAAACAACAAAATATAAGGATTCGAAAACACCAAAAGCTCTACCCTTAGTTCTTTAAAGAAGTTGTTAAGAAACATATCTTTGCAGAAGTTTTAAATTGTCAACATTATATAGTTGCATGTCTATAAGATTAAAGAAATAATGAATTATGGTCTAAGAAATGAGCAAAAAAAATTAAGGTTATGTTTCGTGGTCATATAAAAACCTTGCAGCTGAGAATCATTTCTTCTCAATATTTAGAAATAGCTTAGTTTAATTTTTTATGTTACTTCCTTACTACTCTGATTTGTCTAACTATGCAGAAAAGCTTTTGTTTTTCGTTACAGGTTACACACTTATTTGTTTGAGAATAACTTTTCATATCTTTTTTTTTTAATTGAACAAGTGTTAATTTGTTAAACAAAAAAAATATCTTAATGGAGTTTATTTAAGCAACAACATCAATACAAAATAACATAAAACAAAAAATACATATATGAATGAAAAGAAACCCACACGTAATGCGGGTATTCATCTAGTTATTATAATTATATATATAAATATGAGAGTTTTTTTCCTCTCATCCTATAGTGTTTATATCGTCCAAAAAAAATTGTGTTACATTAAAATGTATTTAAATGTTCATTTAATTCAAGTTTATCTATATTTATTGTTACTTATAATTTACATAAATTTATATTAAATAAAAATACAAAATAAATTAATTAATTTGTTGTATCTTATTATGTAAAGTTTTATATGTCTATTTTGTAATTAACATGATCGCGACACGTGTCAAATACGTCGTTCAGATTTTGACACATGTAATTTTTTTTCAATTAGAATTGGACACGTGTTAAAATATTTTATTTATATTAAAAACCTAATATACCAATTAGATTTTGACACGTGTTAAAAGAACCTATTTAATTTAAAAACATATATAGTATACCATTATATTTTTGAATCATACAAACTAGAAGAGTTTATTTATTTTAAAAAACCTAATATACTACTTAGATTTTGACACGTGTTAAAAGAGTCTATTTAATTTAAAAATTAATATATTATTATATTTTTGAATCAGATTACAAAAACAAATTAAAAAACTTAATACCATTATTTTTTATGTGCATTATATTGTGAGATTTTTTTAGGTTTTCCATTATGTGGATGCGGTAAAATTTACAAAATTGATGTTTGAGAAGAAATTTATATTGAAAATTGAGAAATTTTGAAAAATCCCCCTTTTGAAATGTCACTTTCACTAAAATTATATCATTTATTCAAAATATCATTTATGTTTGTGTTAACTATTTTATGTTAGGGTTTAGTTTTTAGGGTTTAGAGTTTGTTAGGGGTCAAACCTCCTTTTAAGGTTTAGGGTTTAAAAATCCTTAATAAGTGGTATATTTGAAAATAGACAACTCATGGTGACATTTTTGAAAATTGACACACCAAAAGTGATATTTTTGAAATTCCACCTTGAAAATTTCTCATGTTGTAAAAATTATAGAAACAAAAACCAAATGAGAAATTTTAAAAATACCCCTTTTGTGATATCCCTTTTCAAAAATACCCATGTTTGAAAGCATTTTTAAAAATACCCCTTTTATACATTTTATAAGCCTTTTATACAGTTTTATAAGATCATATATAAAAATGTATAAATTTTAAAACATTCATAATAAAATTTTAAAATATTCATAATAAGGTAATTATGGTAATAAATAATGTTTATAAACATTTATAAGTTATGTTTTAAATGTTTATGAACATTCTTTATTGCCATAACTACCTTATTATACAATTTATACATTTTATATATGATTTTATAAAACTGTATAAAAGGCTTATAAAAATGTATAAAATTGGTATTTTTGAAAATTGACAACACCAAGGGGTATTTTTAAAATTCTCCCAAACCAAATTAATGAAATATTTATAATTTGTTTCTCATTAGAAGAAATATAATATGTCGATTAAAAAAAAAGCAAGTCAAATATGATTAAGAAAAAGAGTAAATTTAATTCAAATCCAAATATGAGAATTAATTCATTAAGATTTTGAAAAAATAGATATATGAGTATTTAAATAATAAAAAGTAAACATAATACAAATAGGAATAGAAAAAATAATTATTCGAAAATATGTGACAAAATTTAACTGAAAATCAAATAATAAAAAAAAAATAAGAGGACCAAAATAAATTAGACTTTTCTATCAGTGGTTTCGCATTGGCGTTCTCAATCTTTTTTGTTTACTTTCACAAGTGATTTGATTTTGTTTTTTATTTTTTCGTTTTTGGTTTTTTCATGGGTTATAAAATATTAAATTATAAACACACGTATTAAATTATAAAATATGATGACAAAGGTAAAATTAATTCAAATAGCAATACTACAACTAGTTCCAATGACAAACAGAAATATGAGTACTTAAATAATAAAAAGTAAACTCAATTTAAATAAGAATATGAACAACTAAATATATAGACACATATGACGAAATTTAATTGGAAACCAAATAGAAAAGTAGGAAATTCAAAATAAATAAATAACTGTTAAGAATCTTTTTTGGTGGTTTTGCGTCTCTGTTCTTAATCTTTTTTTTATTTTTTTCACCGGTGATTAGAATTTTTTTTTCGCTTTTTCTTTTGGTTTATTTCATGAGTTATATATATTTATTACAAATTTGCCTATACGCGGGTCCTAAATCTAGTTCTTAATATAATGATATCGTGTTACATTATTCTTCAATTTTTTTTTATCAACAGCTTAATAAACTTAATTACCACGGTACAGTTATCCAATCCGGTGGAGTTGAGTTTACATACGATTCTTCAATTTTTATTCATTTTAAATTAAATTGTTCTATTTTTCACCAAATTTTGATAAAATAAATTTGATCAATGTAAATATCTATGATTGGATTTTTAAGATCTTATTAAGAAAAATATTAAAAATTTGAAATTTGATTTTGTTTTTTTTAATGGTAAACCACTGGTTCTCTAAGAGTGTTGCTTCCCCTTTGAACCTTTCGACTTTGGTCGTTAACCTCAACCATTCTCCTTCTTTGCCTCCGGACCCTCATGACCCTTCTGAGTGCCCTCCTCTTCCTTGTTCCTACACCTTCACCTCTTCTCCTTATCCTCTTCCCATCTTCCAACTTCTTCTCCATTGCAATCTGGCTGTTGAGCCTGTATTGGTTTTCCTTCATCTGATGCTCCAAAGGAGATGACTCTGAACCTGGAAACCCAACCAGATTTGGTTACTAATGGGAGTCAAAATCCTAGATCTACAAACTCCTTCGTAGTTACTATTCATGAACATTGTCTTTCTCTTTCAAACATTGTTCAGAAAAAATCTTTTTCCTCTTTCATAGAGCAAATTAGTATTCCGGGCGCCCCTCTCTCCTATGTGTCACCCAAATACTAGCTCTCTATGAGGTTGTAGCTCCTCCTCCATCTTCCATTCCTAAGTTTACAAATTCTTCTCCCTGCCTTTCTTCATTTCCTATCTTACCTCTTCCTTCTACCTCTTCTGCTCCTCCAGTATATCCTTTTCCAACTATCAAAGAACACTCCACCCAGTCTGCTTCCAAGTCTTGGACATACATGGTGAAGATTACTACGGACAAATCCCTGAAGAGATATAGGCATCCCTCTTCTAATTCTATTGCTAAGACAAGAGTGAAAATCTTTTTCCTCTTTCATAGAGCAAACTAGTATTTTGGGTATCCATCTCTTCTCTGTGTCACCCACAATACTAGCTCTCTCTGAGGTTGTAGCTCCTCTTCCATCTTCTATTCATAAGATTACAAATTCTTCTCCCTCCCTTTCTTCATTTCCTGTCTTACTTCTTCCTTCTACCCCTTCTGCTCCTCCACCAAATCCTTTTCCAACTATCAAAGAACACTCCACCCAGTCTGCTTTCAAGTCTTGGGCATACATGGTGAAGATTACTACTGACAAATTGCTGAAGAGATATAAGCCTCCCTCTTCTACTTCTATTGATAAGCCGAGAGTGAAAAGTACGGATGATTTGTTCCATAGAGGAGTTTAACTGCATAAAGAGTTTCTTGTTGGATACTTCTTGGGGAGAACTCCTTACTACACTCTCATACAAAATGTGCTCAGTCATGTGTGGGGCAAAAGAAAAAAGCTTGAAATTCATGTCTTTGCAGACATAAGAACCATGTTGTTTAGGCCTCCAAACGACTTTATTAGACAGAAAGTGCTAGAGAAAAAATTTTGGTACGTGGGTACCTCAATGTTTCATGTGGCTCAGTGGGGAGTTGCTTCTTCAGGTTCCTCTCCACCTTTAGATTCAATTCCACTGTTAGCACATTTGAAAGGTGTACTTTTTATCTCATGACAGATAAAGGGTTGAGTCGTATTGCAAGAGAGATTGGAAAGCCTAAGGAAATGGATGATTATACAAAAATTTAGTCAGTTTTAAGTGTTTCTCATGTTAAAGTAATAGCGGATATTACTAAACCTTTACCAGCTCTAGTAGGAAATGAAAGGGAGGATGACTTTATTTTGGAGGTAGCAGTGGAATACACTTGACTCCCTCCTATATGCTCACAGTGTAAACAAGGTTTTCACCTTATCAAACATTTTCCAAAGGCCACTCTAATTTGGCAGGCTACTGGTAATGAGCTAAAGTTTTGGGCTCAAAAAGTAAATACTTCTACTAACATTCCAGCTGTTGGCTCTCCAACTCAGGCAGAACACAAAGATGCTTTCCCCTCCATTGTTGATGTTCCTTCAGCTGCTGCTTCCTCAGTTCGTTCTGGCCAAGATCCAGCGCAAGCAAGCAAAGATGGTGTTCCTATAAAATGTGTTTACCAAACCTCCCCTAGCCAAAAACTTCCCAAACCTAACCAAACCGCCTCTTAGTTCCCTCTTCTTAAATCTTCCATAGAGCTTTTGGCCTCCACCTCAAACACAACCACAAATAATACCAAATCATTACCTAATCCTAAAACCATCCACACAATCCAAAAAATCGGATGTAAACCCTCTTTTTATCACCAAACTACATGTTGAAGGTTCTCTCCCACCCGAGGGATAAATCACCCACTATCCATAATGTCTCATACCATAGTTTTTAAAAATAGTCGGGGTATAAATGACCCGGATAAGCACTGTCCCTTCTTCACTCAATGGCTTACTACTAACCAGCCTATTGCTGGTGTTATATTGGAATCACACATTAAGGAGCCAAACTTGAATCACTTTATTCATAAGATATGTCCATGTTGGAACCATACCTCAAACCACTCTTCTGATGAGGATGGGAGAATAATAATGATATGTAATTCTCTTACTTTTGTCCAGGTATTTGACCGGTCTAAGCAATCTCTAACCTGCAATATTTAGTTAGCTAGAGGTGTCAATTTCATCTATACAACAATTTATGCTTCAAATCATAGTGTTGAGAGAGCATAATTATAGAGTGAGCTGATTGATTTACAGCAAACTTACTCTTTGGAGAATTACAGTTACTTAAGTGGAGGTCATCTGAATCACATAAGACATTATGGAAAACACTGGATGAATCATTTGACCGTAGACATGATAGATTTGAATGATGTGTGCTTAACTCTAGGAGTACATGATCACAAAAATCATGGCCATGATCACACCTGCACAAACAATCAGCCAAAAGACCCAATTCCAAAAAAGGTAGAGAGAGCACTGGTGAATCATTAATGGTTAAATGTATTTCCTCAAATTATTGTTGTCTTCCTGGCCCCTTCCTTCTCTAATCATCCTCCTTGTCTTTTAAATCTGGCCCCTTCCTTCTCTAATCATTCTCCTTGTCTTTTAAATCTCTCGTATCCTCTTCTTTTCTCTAGTTCTAAGCCTTTCAAATTCTTTAAATTTTTTGACCAAGAACCCCCTATTCTTCTCTTCGGTAGAGTCTGCATGGATCCAAGGTGGAAGCAAAGCTTTGAATCTCTCAAATTTCTATTTAAAGTTGAAATTCTTAAGAGAATCGTCAAAACACTAAACAAAGCGAGTTTTTCAGAAATTCAAGTGAAAATGGATTTCAGACAAAAATCCAATTTTATGCTCTTGAAGAAAGAAAGAAGAAATAGGATGCTCGATCTCATAAACTCATCAAGTTTAGTAACAAAAATCTTCACACATTTAGCATCCGGTTTACGAGTCTTTCCTATTATGATCAATTTTGAGTTGGGTTAAAGAAGGTATAATACCGAACAACACTATGTCATATATGTACATATGAACCAAACAAGATGTTACGGAATATAGATACATGGACCTACTTAGACAAATTGAAGAGGTCCGATTTCATAACATGGGGACACCAAGCTCATCGAAAATGCCGAATCCGCCATGAATTGTGCTTAAATGGTCATAACAAGGTTATGAGTGACTGAACAAGTCTAAGCAAACCCAACATATGTGTTTCTCACACCGGCACTGCAAATGGTCACACCCTTCAGATTTTTCTATCGTGGACTTGCAAGCCGAACACATCTTCACGTCCTTCCCTTTTTCCCAATCCTTTAGCAACAAGTCTGGAATTTCCATGAACTATTTGTACTTTTCACTAGCGAGATATGGGTGATAATCGAGGTGACACCTTGTGCATGTCTTTGAGTTGCAGACTCTATAGATGAACGGGTCGAAAGATTCTTGAGGACCAGCTACACAGTAGATGGAAGGGCAATCATGTGTGGAGCAAAACTGAAACTATACATCACTACACGGTAGATAGAAGGGTAATCAGGTTACAAATTTTATTTTAGGTATTTTTTTAACGTCTAATTCATTCATTTATTTGAAATCGAATACAAGAACCAATACATGTATAATACATCAAAGCTATACAAATTCAAATAAACATCATCAAATACATAATTAATCATAACAATAAACGATGAAGAAGTGAATTTACACAATAATTTTGATTCGAAAGCCTTACTCGCTAACAAATTAGCAAATCCGTTATTTTCCTTCTTCGGAATCAATCCTAATCTAGTGAGATTGTCATTATTGGCTATCATCTCTTGGATGAAACTCCATCATCATCTAAGGTTATCGATGATATTTGATATCTTCTCTTTTACCAATTTGTTGCTTCTACGTAAACTTGATTTTCCAGGGTCCCATATTCGCTGTCCAATATACCAAAATATTCTTCGAATTGTATACTCAATCTCATCACCAAAGCGATATCGGGGGGATCAGACATCATGGAGAGTCGCAAAATCTTTCACGAAGATAAGAAACCATAATTTGGTTTCACTCCAACAAACCATGAATAAATCGTCTCCACTATCGGAAAATGTTGTCGAAAACGAAAGTGTTTCCAATCAAAAAAATCATCTCTAACCGAATGCGGGTGGGTTTGATCCGCTGTTGATGCCTTTTGAATGAATTCCGACATGACATACTCAAAATCTGATGAACCGTCGTCACCGGTGTAGATCTCGTCACGACCGCCGCCACGAGAAAGAGAAATAAAACGGCATAATGTAAATATTGTCGTATAAAAGCCAAATTCATCGCCGAATTAATCACGAAAACCATTTTATGGAAGCCCGACTCGTAAAAACACTGGTGGAGACCGGTGAAAATCACGCTCGGGGTTTGGAAGTTGCAAACGAAGAGGCAATCTCCAAGAACCGCCTCGAGTTATTTGAAGTTGATTTAAAATACATAAATATTTAAAGAAAAAAAAATGATAAAAATTTTAATAGAAAATTGTTTTCATATATACTAAGCCTGGGCATTCGGAAGCTTCGGTTCGGTTCGGTTCGGAACTTTGGTATTTCAGTGTATTCGGTTAGTGAATATTTCTGCTGATTAAACCCGAATTAAATTTCGGTTCGGTTCGGTTCGGTTCGCCAGTTGTAAATTTCGGTTCGGTTAGATGTGATTTTGTTGTTACCGAATAGAAACCAAAATTCATTATATTTCGGTTAATAAGTACAATATGGATCAATTTTTTAGAATATGGACCAGATCAAAATCTTATTACAAGCCCAAACAAAAAAATACAAACCCATTAAAAAAATAAAAACTTATTACAAGCCCAAACTAACAAAATTATAAATCCATTAAGAAACATCTAGGATTTCTTTTCGATATTAGGAGGCAACGGCGGCTTGTCATGAAGAAAAAATATATGCAGATGAAGAAGATGGGTGAAGACAAAGAAGATCGAGTGGAGACGAAGAAGAAATTGGCATCAGATGTGAAAGGAGATCTAGGGAACTTTAATATTCGGTTACTATTCGATTTTCGGTTTTAAACCGAACCGGTAACCGAACTCTTTCTTTATTTCTGCCAATCGGTTTTCCAACCCGAATTGACCAAACTTCGGTTCGGGTTAAATCCCCAGTCTTAATTCTAATTTTATTTAATAAAAAATATAATAATATTTATTAATATATTATTTGAATTAAAAATCAGTAGCCCGCAAATCATAGGTGTGTGAAGTTGGGGATAGAAAATTTGGGGTCGACTATCTGTATTCCCCCGAGATCTATCATATAGTATCAGTTCCACATAAAGTATAAGCCTTTCTCTAACGCTACACACGTTTAAGTTTCTCAATCTGTATCCACACAGTTTATACTTTTAAACCCAGAACCACACAAAATTGAAATTTCGCGATTTCTATTCAAAATAACGATTAGATTCTAATCTAAACCGATTTTAAACACTAATTCAACTTAAACCGAAATAATGAAACCAAAACAAAAACCCGACTCAAATCATCGAAGAACCCTAAAAAATCAAATTGAAATTGATTTGGATTGTTGTGTTGTTTACGCAGGAAGAAGAAGAAGAAGAAGAGGAGAAAAGAGAAAGCTTTGATCTTCATCTTTAGCTACGCGAATACAGACTTTAGCAGTTTAGTGTAAAAAGTTTTGATCTTCACATTGGAATTGTAGTATTTTTCTTCTTCTTCTTTCTTCTTTTTTTTCTTACATTTTCCTGGGAAAATTCAATATCTTTCGTTGTGGGTATAAGTTAATAATTGTCATTTGTTTGGAGTTTGAGAAGAAGAAAGAATCACACATAAATTTTTTTGTCTTTTTCTTACTTCTCGATTTGGTTGTGTTTCCAAAAATCTCATTTTTCCACAGGAAAATCACCTTTAACCGAATCCATAGACTTCGAATCCGAACCCAAAACCAGATTCAACAACAACAAAGCCACGAATCTTGCCTGAGAATCACCAGCAACAACAACCCAAGATCCATTCAACAATTCTGAAACATCGAATTTATTCAACAGACGAAACAGAAGCTACGATGTTTCAAACCGAAGGAAAATACGGTGTGAGATGAACACAGACTAATCTTGGGTCGGCTTAAGTCGAATTAGTGTTTAAAATCGGTTTAAATTAGAATCTAATCGTTATTTTGAATAGAAATCGCGAAAATTCAATTTTGTGTGGTTCTGGGTTTAAAAGTATAAACTGTGTAATGACTCTGATAAGGGCTAGATTTGACCAAGGGAATTTCACTTAGAATTATCAAGAGAAGTCCAAGATAAGCCTTGGGATCGAAACTAAAGAAAGTCGGGTCGAGTGAATTTCAATTTTCACTCGTAAAGACGGTTGATACGGCTAGACCAAGATAGATTGGATCCAAAGTTCCAAATAAAGCCAAGTGGAATTGGGAAAGTTATAAGAGACCTTAAAAGGATATTTGGTCAAAGAAAATCTTAGTTGGATCAGAGGAATTTAATTGTGGTTCGAGTTAGTTGACCATATCGACGATACGGGGCATATCGTGAGTCAAAAGGGTCGAGATTGGGACAAGAGAGCCAAATCAGGTTAGACACGTTAAGTAAAAGGAAAATAAAGCTAAGTAAATTTGGATCCAGAGATTATCAAGTTGGTACGAAGGAAATTGAATTTGGGTCACGCGGTACGTGAGGCAAAAACTCGGTAAGCCTTATACGATCTAATATGATCGAGATAGGACCAGATTGCTTCCAACCCATTTAGAGGATTATGGGAAGGATAAAAAGGACTTAGAAATATATATTGGACGAAGAAAAATCAGTTTTGATCAAGAGATTAGCTCGATGGTTGAAACGGACCGAATCGGGCAGTTTTGCCGAGAACCATGGGTAAGCTGCTGGGTGACTCACCTACTTGTGTGCTTGCTTGGGCGTGTGTCAGCTGTGTGTGGGCATGTGTCAGCTGTGTGTGGGCATGTGTTATCCACACGCCTGGTCTTGCATCATAAGTAAGCACGACAAATCATTTAAGCACGACAAATCAGTAAGCACGACAAATCGGTAAGCACGAGGTGTCGCGACCGTGGGCTATGATTCATCACAAGCAGCTGGACGAAACTTTTCCTATAAAAATGACCCAGCTGCTCCCATTTTTCGTATCCAAAAACCATAGCAAAGCTCTGCCCAAATCTGTCCGTGAACCGTGACCGTGAGCCGTGAACCGTGGTCCGTCGGGAAAGTTTTGTGGGTAAGCTGTTCGACCCAAACTTACCTACCCAACTCGATTTTGCCTTCTGATCTTGAATCCAACCTCAGTTTCTTGATTTGGTGGTTGGGGATACCCCGAATTACAGCCAGACAGTCCGACCATCCAGTCCGTCGTGAACCGTTACTGAGCTGCTCGGGAAAAATTTAGGGTAAGCCTATTGAACCCAAACTTTCCAGTCCGACATGTTTTCCTGTTCTAAGCATGAATCTGACCTTAGTTTCTTAATCCAAAGCTTGGAACCACCACGAAACTTAGTGAAAGTTTCGGCTGGATTGAAGAAATAAGTCTAAATTTCCAAAGTGATCCTATTCGGTCTAGGTAAGACGCATGATCTTTTGGCTAGCTAGTTTACCTTAGAATTAATTATTTCCTATGGTAACTAGTGTGATCTGTTCCAACAGATCCTAATTCAAGTTAATCAGAAACGTGGATAGAGATTTCCAAGTTAAACTGTGACCTTTCATCAAACCAAGGTGAGTCTTGGTGATGCTTGTCGTGTGTTGATGAGTTGAACACACGTTGTTTGTTTAGTGTTTATACATTTGAGTATTAAGCATGTGAAGTTCATTGAAGTTTAAATTATTATTCTTGTTAGATGCTTAAAAGCTCTAACTTGTGCATACGTATAAGATTAAATTATGCTATATGCTATAAGTTTACTTGGACTTAAGTGTCTTGTAAACTTTATAAAATTATGATGAACGTGGTAAGACTGAAAATTATACTATGCGTTTATAAGTTTACTAGCAACTTAAGTGTTCGGTAAACTTTATAAACTTATAAGACTGAAAATTGGTATAAGTTTATTAGCAACTTAAGTGTTCGGTAAACTTTATAACTTATGAAAACGTGGTAAGACTCTTCCCTAAATACCATGGCTTAACTAGTCATAATGAGTACTAGTTTAAGACACGAAGACACGGAGAGACGGGATTGCAGCCTAGGACCGTGTACTGCATGACGATGCAGAATTTCCGGTGTGATACCTTAATAATTAAGGCCATTGGAACGGTGAGGATCATCAGCTTGTCTAGCCTTAGTGGCTACGGGTCGGGTGATGCCTAGTGGTGTCAAGGGTTGGGAAGTAGTCAATCACGAAAGGCCTTAATGAAAACTTAAAGATTAAAACTCATGAATTAAAATATGCATAATTCTATTTCCGCTGCTTATGTTGTGCATGATTTCGTGTGATTGTTATTTTGGGTTTGGTTGGGATATTATATGAATGTTAGGGGAGCCCTGACTCACTAAGCAAATTAGTTGCTTATGACTCTACTTGTTTTGCAGGTGACCATTAGCGGGTAAACCATACGGGTGTACACAAGGAACGCTAGGAAACCAGCGGTAGTTTATGTTGCCTTTTGTAAAGAACTAATGTTTAATATGTATGATAATGTTTTGAGTACTAGACTCACTGCCGGCATGTATACATATGTTCTTGTACCACGTTTGAGAACCTAAGTATTATGATGTATAAAAATGTGTTCGTTAAACTTGGGTTTCATGTGATGCTAGTCCTAGTCCGGACGAACTAACTACTTGACATAACTCAGGTTGAAAAGCCTTGAGTTTTGTTCGGTAGGAAATGTGTGCTTGGTCGTTTGGTCTAGGGTCTCTGGATACGTTCTGGAAACCTCGGATCGAATGTCTAAGTACGCATCTGTGACATTTCGGTCAATCGATGATCGGGGGTGTTACATAGGTGGTATCAGAGCATGGTTTTTACGATGCTCAAATGGGACTTGATTTTCAAATGATTTATCGAGTCAAATGGGTCGCAAAAGGCAATTAGGATAAGCTGGATAGTTCTGTACTTTAGAATAGGTGGGTTAAGTACTTACCTTATTTTCGATGCAGCAATGCCACTGCGGCTGATTATTAGCATGGAGGATGAAGAACTCGGTGCATACATACAACTCCAATAGACATGACCCTGGAGTGTTATCATTCCGGTCGAGTTGGACATTATCCATGGGCTTGTTCAAGCATGAGACAACCCGAATTTGTTCGAACTATGTTACTTGTTATTTCTATGGAAGAAATGGTCATTACACGATTAGTTGTCTGCGTACTTCTTGACTCCTCGAGATTCTTCACAAACAATTCGAGAATCAAGGAGACGGTTGGTGATAAAGCTTCGATGGGTGATAAGCATCCTTGGAACTCGACTAATCCTTAGATGTAAGTAATTAACCTTTCTAAATCCATCAAAGTTTCGATTACAGGTACGTAAGGGTTTTAACTCATGATGTGATTGATTGAAATAATAATTATGTTTACTTGATGATTGATTGCATGATGAGTATGAAGTTACAAATGAAAAGTTGAATGCTTGTTTTGTAACATTACGTGTTAAGTGGTATTCCCACACATGTTTTGTTTGACTTTGGAGTAACACATAGTTTTGTGTCTCCTAAGTTCGTTTCCGGTCATGAGGGGACCTTTACAATTGTAAAGGTATGAGTGTGTGCCCTTTTAGAACAACCGAAAACTAAAACCTTCAAGCCAAAAGTTGTTTACGGGAAGTTCTAGTGTGGATCGATGAAGAAGTCTTCTTGGCTGATTTACTAGTTATCTTTGGGTCAGCGTGAAGCCGTTTGATGATGGAGGGGTATGAAGATTCCGAGTATTTGACTTATGAAGACGTGAGGAATTGTACAAGTTCAGAGTAACAAGTCTTCATCAGTGATTGTGAGATCAATTTAAGAATCCAAGATCAGTCAGACCCGAAATGAAGAAGGAAAAGTTTGTTAGGAAAGTGAAGAATACAGAGGAACGATTACACGAGATGAATATGGATGATCAGTGAAGATGCATTCAAGAATTCATTCAAGATCAGGACTACATTTGGTTTAGCATTGACGATTATGATGGGTTAAGAGAAAGGGAAGTCTACTTGGTATTAACCATTGTGGGAGAAGGACTAGAGGATAAATAGAAGCTTGAAGATATTTTAGTTATAAAGAAGTATGGGGATGGGTTCAAACTGTTAAAGGACTACATCCTCTCTGAAGTAATCATTTACCATTTTCCTTGAATCGAGTGCATCTCTGATAACCAAGGCACCAACCCAGATTATCCAGTTCTTTAGTTGAGTCAGAGGACAGTAAGAAGATTTGTTGAAAAAGGAATTCATTCGACCAAGTTCATCACCGTGAGAAGCTCCAGTACTCTGTAGAGAAGAATAATGGAAGCTTGCAGTTGAGTACAAGAATTACCATGTTCATGTAACATCAATGAATCTCTATCTAAGAGCAAGATATGACGAAGACTACTCTAGGATGAGTTAAAGGAAGAATGTAGCGATGAGATTTAGTACCATTAAACAACTCTAAACCGTTAGGAAGGGAAGGAAAGAAGCAAATGATGGGGATAGTGTATCAAGGGATCAATAGAACCAGAATCAAGAACAAGTATATGGTATCAAGGATTGAAGAATGATTGGATCCACATGAAGGAGTAAGTTAGTTCTCTAGGAGGGATTTAGCAACAAGTTACCATCAAACTTGTATTCCCAGACAAATGAAGTGAGATTTATTGTCAAGCATAGTGAGGATAACCAGTTGGGTTGGCGGTTATACCATATGGTTTACCATTACACAGCAATGCTTATGAGATCGATAAGCAAAGTTCAGGGAATGTGTAAGCAAGTTCGACATTATGAAGACTGCCGTTAGGACGCGTATTGTCATCACAGCTTTATAGTCATGTTTGGACCTACCAAGGCACCAACAACACTCACAAGATTAATGGATGAAGTTTCTTTGGGAATACTTGGATGAATTGGTAATCATCGTTATCGATGATATACTCACAAAGAGACGAAGGTCGAGAATCATGAAAGAAGAGGGAAAATTGGTTGTGAAGACACGAAGTATCTGAATATGGAGTCTCTCCCGGTCAGGAAAGGATTAAGATGGTACATGAGTGTCTTTACCCAAATATGCTATGAAAGGTGTAGCGTTTGAATAAAACGAAGAGGAAGATCGCATGTCTAACTGATTGAATATCCCGAGGGATTTAAGATGTATGATAATGCAAGGCAAAAAGTTCATTGCATATGCATTGAGACAGCTAAGAGGACATGACACATCATTCCTTACTTAGCACCCATCCAGGAGGTACTAAAATGTACCATGATGATCATCAATATAACTGTTAGCCGGGAATAAAGAGATTAGTTGCGTACTGGGTGACATGATGCTAGACTTGTCAATAGATTAGAGCTGAGCATCAGATACCAGAGGGATTATTACAGAACTCACTAATCCCAGAATGGAAATGGGAAGCAGTGGTCGTGAAATTGTAACTGGATGACCAAAAGCACCAGAATGAGGTAGCAATGCAATATGGGTAACTGTAGACTGATTGACCCAGAAAGATCATTTCCTACCCATTAAAACTTGTTGACAAAGTCGGAGTAATAGTTGAACTACACCTAAAGCACATGGAGAAATTGCATGAAGTATTTGACCGCGAACCAAGGTTCAAAGATTAATTTCGGCGGGTCTTGCAAGAAGAATTGGGAA
Organism: Pseudoturritis turrita; assembly: GCA_900406555.1. Taxonomy (NCBI): domain Eukaryota; kingdom Viridiplantae; phylum Streptophyta; class Magnoliopsida; order Brassicales; family Brassicaceae; genus Pseudoturritis; species Pseudoturritis turrita. The sequence continues at coordinate 116,329 of OVBL01000549.1, forward strand.
CCAGCCTTCATATAAGTAAATTATTCCATCCCGGGACAGATAGATTAACAGTGGTGAATTATAAGAACTTGGGAGAATTACTTCGAAGGTGTGTGTTAGATTGGCCAGGGAGTTAGGAAGGCTACTTGCCATTGTAATATTACATACAACAATAGCTACCATGAAGGATTTGGTATATTTCCCTATGAAGCTTGGAATGGACGGCCAAGATATTCTTGTTATAAGATGCCAGGAGAGAAATTTGGGGTCAAGACAGAACAACCTGATGGACATAGCGGTACAGACAGTTTGTTTGATGGTAGAGGACGATTAAGTTCAGATGAGACAAGAATGTTATGATGGGTTTGGATCCTTGGAAATTTCCGATCAAGAAAAGATTAGTTGGTTCAAGAAGAACAACTTTTGTTTTGAGGATTGTGAGTTGGGTTAAACGGATCAGTTCGGACTACGACCGTGGGTTGACGGCAGAGGATCGGTTTATGTGGTAAGATCAGATCATTAAAAGATAAAGAGTTATTGTGGTAGTAAGATATGTGACCAACACGGAAGCCATTAGCAAAAGAATAGTGAAACAATTATCACCATAAAAGCCAATTCGAAGTTAGTAGGACAAGTGTAACAACTTTGCGGACAAGGTAGATGTATTCATCAAGTATACGTAAGGAAGTGGTTCAGTTGCAAAGGGTAACATTCAATGTCGTATTTGAGAATGATCTATGGATCAAAGCATAGTTTCGTGAACCTCTCGTAAGCATTGGAAACCAATCTCCATATAAGTATAAATTTCCATCCTCAGACCGATGGACAAAAGTGAAGAACAGAATGAGCGTCAGAAAATCACTTCGGTCATGTGAGCTGGATATATTAAGTACAAGGAATAGTACTTACCCTTGGTAGAATTATCGTATAATAATAACTACCATTCAAGTATAAGAGAACATGAAGAGGGAACAAAACTGTCAATAGCAATATGAAGAATATGGAAGAAGAAGAAAAAGAATAATGATTTGGATGTTAGAAATGGGGTATAGTTTAAAGTAATTGCATTGCCTGGAAAGGGAAAAAGAGGTTTGGGAAGGATAGAAAAGTTTGCCACACGGTATGTTGGACCATATCGTGTTATAAGAAGAGTAGGAGAAGTGACCTATCGTTTGGATATTCCTTCGGACGTGACACTTGAGCCAGTATTCTATATGTCCATGTCCCGAAAATATCTCCGGTGATCCGAATGTCATAGAACCCCAATGGATAGAAGCTCTCCAAACCACTTTAACCTATCCTAAAGGACCTGGATAGATGAGAGAAACGATAAGTTAGAAAGTTAAAGAACTGATACATTTTTCAAGACAAAATGGTTGAGAAAAGGAACATTGGATATGGTAGATTGGGAAGATAAGGAGGGATTGCATACAACCCATCCAGAACTCTCTGCGGACCCGAGAACCCTTATGAATTCGGGACGAATTCTGTTAAGGGGGGGAGAATGTAATGACCCTGATAAGGGCTAGATTTGACCAAGGGAATTTCACTTAGAATTATCAAGAGAAGTCCAAGATAAGCCTTTGGATCGAAACTAAAGAAAGTCGGGTCGAGTGAATTTCAATTTTCACTCGTAAAGACGGTTGATACGGCTAGACCAAGATAGATTGGATCCAAAGTTCCAAATAAAGCCAAGTGGAATTGGGAAAGTTATAAGAGACCTTAAAAGGACATTTGGTCAAAGAAAATCTTAGTTGGATCAGAGGAATTTAATTGTGGTTCGAGTTAGTTGACCATATCGACGATACGGGGCATATCGTGAGTCAAAAGGGTCGAGATTGGGACAAGAGAGCCAAATCAGGTTAGACACGTTAAGTAAAAGGAAAATAAAGCTAAGTAAATTTGGATCCAGAGATTATCAAGTTGGTACGAAGAAAATTGAATTTGGGTCACGCGGTACGTGAGGCAAAAACTCGGTAAGCCTTATACGATCTAATATGATCGAGATAGGACCAGATTGCTTCCAACCCATTTAGAGGATTATGGGAAGGATAAAAAGGACTTAGAAATATATATTGGACGAAGAAAAATCAGTTTGGATCAAGAGATTAGCTCGATGGTTGAAACGGACCGAATCGGGCAGTTTTGCCGAGAACCATGGGTAAGCTGCTGGGTGACTCACCTACCTGTGTGCTTGCTTGGGCGTGTGTCAGCTGTGTGTGGGCATGTGTCAGCTGTGTGTGGGCGTGTGTTATCCACACGCCTGGTCTTGCATCATAAGTAAGCACGACAAATCATTTAAGCACGACAAATCAGTAAGCACGACAAATCGGTAAGCACGAGGTGTCGCGACCGTGGGCTATGAGTCATCACAAGCAGCTGGACGAAACTTTTCCTATAAAAATGACCCAGCTGCTCCCATTTTTTGTATCCAAAAACCATAGCAAAGCTCTGCCCAAATCTGTCCGTGAACCGTGACCGTGAGCCGTGAACCGTGGTCCGTCGGGAAAGTTTTGTGGGTAAGCTGTTCGACCCAAACTTACCTACCCAACTCGATTTTGCCTTCTGATCTTGAATCCAACCTCAGTTTCTTGATTTGGTGGTTGGGGATACCCCGAATTACAGCCCAGACAGTCCGACCATCCAGTCCGTCGTGAACCGTTACTGAGCTGCTCGGGAAAAATTTAGGGTAAGCCTATTGAACCCAAACTTTCCAGTCCGACATGTTTTCGTGTTCTAAGCATGAATCTGACCTTAGTTTCTTAATCCAAATCTTGGAACCACCACGAAACTTAGGTGAAAGTTTCGGCTGGATTGAAGAAATAAGTCTAAATTTCCAAAGTGATCCTATTCGGTCTAGGTAAGACGCATGATCTTTTGGCTAGCTAGTTTACCTTAGAATTAATTATTTCCTATGGTAACTAGTGTGATCTGTTCCAACAGATCCTAATTCCAAGATTAATCAGAAACGTGGATAGAGATTTCCAAGTTAAACCGTGACCTTTCATCAAACCAAAGGTGAGTCTTGGTGATGCTTGTCGTGTGTTGATGAGTTGAACACACGTTGTTTGTTTAGTGTTTATACGTTTGAGTATTAAGCATGTGAAGTTCATTGAAGTTTAAATTATTATTCTTGTTAGATGCTTAAAAGCTCTAACTTGTGCTATACGTATAAGATTGAAATTATGCTATATGCTACAAGTTTACTTGGACTTAAGTGTCTTGTAAACTTTATAAAATTATGATGAACGTGGTAAGACTGAAAATTATACTATGCGTTTATAAGTTTACTAGCAATTTAAGTGTTCGGTAAACTTTATAAACTTATAAGACTGAAAATTGGTATAAGGTTTATTAGCAACTTAAGTGTTCGGTAAACTTTATAACCTTATGAAAACGTGGTAAGACTCTTCCCTAAATACCGTGGCTTAACTAGTCATAATGAGTACTAGTTTAAGTACACGAAGACACGGAGAGACGGGATTGCAGCCTAGGGCCGTGTACTGCATGACGATGCAGAATTTCCGGTGTGATACCTTAATAACTAAGGGCATTGGAACGGGTGAGGGATCATCGGCTTGTCTAGCCTTAGTGGCTACGGGTCGGGTGATGCCTAGTGGTGTCAAGGGTTGGGAAGTAGTCAATCACGAAAGGCCTTAATGAAAACTTAAAGATTAAAACTCATGAATTAAAATATGCATAATTCTATTTCCGCTGCTTATGTTGTGCATGATTTCGTGTGATTGTTATTTTGGGTTTGGTTGGGATATTATATGAATGTTAGGGGAGCCCTGACTCACTAAGCAAATTAGTTGCTTATGACTCTACTTGTTTTGCAGGTGATCATTAGCGGGTAAACCATACGGGTGTACACAAGGAACGCTAGGAAACCAGCGGTAGTTTATGTTGCCTTTTGTAAAGAACTAATGTTTAATATGTATGATAATGTTTTGAGTACTAGACTCACTGCCGGCATGTATACATATGTTCTTGTACCACGTTTGAGAACCTAAGTATTATGATGTATAAAAATGTGTTCGTTAAACTTGGGTTTCATGTGATGCTAGTCCTAGTCCGGACGAACTAACTACTTGACATAACTCAGGTTGAAAAGCCTTGAGTTTTGTTCGGTAGGAAATGTGTGCTTGGTCGTTTGGTCTAGGGTCTCTGGATACGTTCTGGAAACCTCGGATCGAATGTCTAAGTACGCATCTGTGACATTTTCGGTCAATCGATGATCGGGGGTGTTACAAACTGTGTGGATACAGATTGAGAAACTTAAATGTGTGTAGCGTTAGAGAGAGACTTATACTTTGTGTGGAACTGATGCTATATGATAGATATCGGGGATACAGATCGTCGACCCGAAAATTTGAAAAGAAACTTGGATACATGTATATCGACATGTGTCAGCCTAAGAATTCGACCGTTACTGGTAGACCCCATAAAAATGATCCTCCCATTGTATCTGTATGCAAATTTGTAAATCTCTTGTTTTTCTCTCTCTATCTCTGGGGCTCATCGATCTCTTTCATGGGGATTTCTACGGAGGCGCAGCAGCAGAAGGTAACAAATTACTGGTTCACGAATTCGGACCTCGTGATTCCTCTTTCTTTTACCGAATTTAGGGTTTCAAAACAAAGAAAGGTCTCGTTTCGATCCTCTCTGTTTAATTTGAGAAATAGTTGTTGGGAAGATCAACTTCGAATCGTTTCTGTGGCCAGATTTCGAGCAACTCGATAATATGATTGTTGGTTTAGCGTCATTGCCAGCGAGAAGATCAATTTTATTTACAAAACCAACGACTACGGATCTAAACTATCTTTGATTTTATCGACATATCTATCTTTTGATGCCACAAAATATTTTGATTGGAAGGATGGTTCTTCGTTTCTGGCAAGTACAATTTCTAGAGCCATTAGTGACCCTCTTGAGTTTTTAGTGTAACAGAAGAATTGGGTTGTGACAAATTGTTCGATTTTTTATTCAAGACAGATTGGTTTTCTTGGGATAAAATATCATATTGATTCTGAGAGTGGATTGGATTCTATCTGTATCAGGCGGCTTCAGAGGCTGCACAGAAAAGATGGACTCTGAGTGATTTCGACATCGGAAAGCCTCTTGGTAGAGGGAAATTTGGGCATGTCTATCTAGCAAGAGAAAAGCAGGTTGGTATCTTCACAATTATGTTAGGCAAACTTGTTTGAGTTATTGGACAAGTATCTTCATGCCTTTCTTTTTAACCAATGTGCACATCTGAAACAGAGCAATCACATTGTGGCTCTAAAGGTTCTTTTTAAGAGCCAGCTTCAACAATCTCAAGTTGAACACCAGCTTCGGAGGGAAGTAGAAATTCAGTCTCATCTTCGACATCCCAATATTCTGCGTCTCTATGGTTATTTCTATGATCAGGTGTTGTGTTTATGTGTGTTTGTAACATCTTGTTTTTTTTTTTTTTTGATAAAATGATCTTCTTGTTGACATACAATATTTGTGGATAACACAGTTTCTGGGATGCCATTTGTTGCAGAAAAGAGTTTATTTGATTTTAGAGTATGCAGCTAGAGGTGAGCTTTACAAAGAGCTTCAGAAATGCAACTACTTCAGCGAACGTCGAGCAGCAACTGTAAGTCCTAGTGATATAATTAACCTCTTTCTTGCCTCTGCATCTACATTCGTTTAGTCTTTTCTATTCAAAACTTCTTGTAGTACGAGCTCTCATACCCTTACGCTTATTGTGGCAGTATGTTGCGTCATTGGCGAGAGCCCTCATCTATTGCCATGGAAAGCACGTAATACACAGAGATATAAAGCCAGAGAATCTATTGATTGGTGCTCAGGTAACAAATCTTTTTCCATCAACGCCACGCGATTGAAGTTGGTTTATATATTTATGTATCCATGGATATACAATCAGGGCGAGCTCAAGATTGCAGACTTTGGATGGTCAGTACACACATTCAACCGCAGAAGGACTATGTGTGGCACTCTGGATTACCTTCCACCTGAGATGGGTAAGTGAAAGCTATCCATGGTGTTTCTAAATTAGTCTCTTGTGCAACCAGCTAATTGAGTTTTCTGCTTTTGGATTTACAGTGGAAAGCGCAGAACATGATGCTAGTGTCGATATCTGGAGTCTTGGAGTTCTCTGTTATGAGTTTCTGTATGGTGTCCCTCCTTTTGAGGCCAGGGAGCATTCAGATACATACAGAAGGTAACTAACCTGTTCATTAAGCTTAGGATGGAGGATTAGTACGATGTTGTGGTTATGAACATTAAAGAACCACTCTTGTTCTACAAATACGACAGGATTGTGCAAGTAGATCTCAAGTTCCCTCCCAAACCCATTGTGTCTTCGTATGCAAAGGATTTAATTAGCCAGGTTTCTACTCGCATTCATCGGGAATAATCTCTCTTAAGCTTTTGTGCATTGAAGAGTGAATTCTGATTTTCGCGCTTTCTGATCAAACAGATGCTTGTCAAGGAGTCTACGCAACGTTTGGCCTTGCACAAACTTCTGGAGCATCCATGGATTGTGCAAAACGCAGATCCGTCGGGGATCTACAGAGGTTGAAGCTTCATGCAGAGAAGAAAACATTGTATTCTTTGATCTACTAAAAGGAATTTGACCGGGGACATGATTTTCAATTTATCCCAATCAAAGTCTAAGTTGTGTCGCAAAGTATTTTGTACTATACTTGTTAACAAAGTTTTCAGTAACGACATTCGTGTAAGTTGACACCAATTAGTTTCGAATCTCACATCGCTTCTTTCTTTAAAAAAACAAAAAAAAAAAAAAAATATATATATATATATATAAACGATATTCTCATCTTGAGGAAAAATATCAGCCATCAATCATTTTCCTTCAAAAGGTGAATCAGATAAGAATGAAGAATGTTTTTCTTTATCTTATAAGAAAATGAAGAAGAATAATGTCTACTTAACCTCAATAATGAAATTTGGTATATCTTGTTGTAAGCTCGAGTCAAGAGTGGAATTGTGCTCGATTATGGTGGTGCGGTCTCAGAAGGCATACCGGTAAATGGCGTCAGCAACACCATCTTCGTCGTTGCTCACACCGATCACATCAGCCACTGCCTTTGTCTTTTCTGCACCGTTGCTCAGAGCGACCCCAAACGACGCCAGTTCCAGCATCTCTATGTCGTTTTCCCCGTCCCCAATCGCCATTATCTGATCAAAAACCCAGTTAGCTTCATCACTTATCTTAAAATGGACAAATAAATTAAGTAAATCGAATCTTGGACGCTTGAGTTCAAGGGTGGGCATTCATTTTTTTTGTTTGGTTTTTACGGTTTTGAATATCTATACCGAACTAAAACCCGTTTTGGTTTTCAGCTCTGTTCGGTTTGGGGGAAAAATATAGATAAATCGATTAATTTAATTGAAATGATATATTGTTAGTATAATTAAATGTATTGTTCGTATATATTTAATTAAAAATACATATTTAAAATATAGATAAATCGATGCGGTCATGGTTTCGTATAAAACTATTGCTACCATTCGGTTTCAAATAAAGATGGGATCAGTTTTGGTTCGAGGAATTTTGGTTTGATTCAGTTTTTATACCCAGCCCTACTTGAGTTCCTTTAAGATGCTGTAAAAAGGCGCCAGATTTTACCTCATCCGGTGAAACGCCCAAATGATCGAGTAGCATTTTTACACCGTTCCCTTTGGAGGTTCCTGGTGGGACAATTTCTAGCATGTCTGATTGAGCTTGAACGACATTAGCACGATCTCCTGTTGCTTCTGACCAATACGGACGGATAACAGATGAGACCCCCTCGGTCGTGTCCATAAATATCACTTTCTGCAGATATACAAGAGAACCAAACATCGGTACTTAAGCTTCTACAGATGTAAGAAAGCAAAATCTAAGTTCTGACCCTGGGAATTACCTGAATGTCAGCTTCAGCTATAAGTTGATCAACCGATGATATGATTTCGGCCTGTTAACACAAAACATGTAGAGAGTGTGCAACAAGGTAATATTTATCATAACTACGAGGGGAGAGAACTAGAACGTAACAGTTTTTATTAACCTACCTTTGGCTCATTGTAGGTTGTGTGAAGGGAGTCGACTAGAGGGTGGTCAAATAATGTCAAGCAGCGATCTTGGCTGAATGCAATGAGAGGAATTCCATGCTCCAGAGAATAAAGACACGTCTGCATATTACAAATCAACATTTTGACATGTAGAAATAGAATTTATAGCTTTCAGTTATTCAATCACGATGCACACAGATACTAGATTGAAGACTATCCTAGGTAGTTCAGTATTTTTTTTTTCTGCTTCCCATGGTAGAGAACTATCCTAGGAAGCAATGACTATCCTAGGGAGCAAGGACATTGGGTTCCAGAATTCTAATGCATGTTGTGAATTAAGCCGAAGGTGTGATAATTAAGTCTGTGCTGGTCATTTCAGTCTAAGTCCTAAGTGGATTACCTCTCTGCAGACGTCTGGGTCCAAGTTTCCTCTATACACTTCTTTCCCCTGTCTACCATAGACAAGTAAGCCCTGTAATCATACAGATATTTAGTGAGATATATGGTGATATAGAGAGCAGACATATACAATGGGATAGGTGCATCTCACTGGTTCCCCGATGTAAAAGAAAATAGAAGACCTGAACGAATACGCCTGGAGAGGACTCTGAAACAATGCCATCGCATCCAGCTAGATCAGCTTTTTTCAAGATTCTGGTCGCACCTGGGCGGGACTGTGATAAATAGATGAAGTTAGCAGTATCTATCTCCAAAACATTCTGAAGAAGAATAAATAACGGAAAAGAAGGGAAGACATAATTGGACGGATACTGTTCTCTTCCCACCTTCCCCGTAGCTATCACGACTTTAAGTCCCCTCAGCATGGCTTCTTTTAAAGCTTTTGCATTAGCCTCTGAAATCTGACTTTTACTGTTAAGTAGTGTTCCTAGCATTCACATAAAAATCCTATTAGAAAGAGAAACAGAACCGAAAGAAGCAACTAAATATAGATTGTTGAATAGGTAACCTTACCATCCATATCACAGAATATATAGGAGAACTTGGGTCTGTAGAATCTTAGGCCATCCCCTTTCTTCCTGTCTTTTAACATGAGTCTTAGCAAGAACAAGTAAACAGTATATTTATAATACCCCCTTGAAGAAGAGAAAGTGCAAAATGATGCATATAAATAGAGGAAATTTACCATCTGATTTCTCCGACTGAGGTTTAGCTATTTTTTCGATTTCATATGCACTCTGAATGAGTCCTTTCCCTTTCCACCCAAGGCTTTTGAGCAACAACTCCTCCTCCTCCTCCATTTCTTTCTCAGCCTCTTCGCCGATCTCATGATCAAAGCCCAGTAGGTGTAACAACCCATGAATCTTTGAAAAAAACATTAAGGTATCAGAAAATAGAGGCTGCGACACAAATCATATGAAACCATTGCCTGATTTAAAAAAAAAAAAAAAAAAAAAATTGGCTCCTGCCCTTCTTATGTCTTCTAGACATTATGAAAACCCAGCACTGACTTCATACATGGTTTAATTGAATAACAAAGATAAAGAAATATACTGATAAGCAAAAGAAAACTAAGGTATCCAAACAAATTCTTAGTGGGAAATCTCAAAACACATCTAAAATGATCCACATTTCACTTGTACGTTTTGGTTCAACAGTAAGTCAGTAACAGATTCCAACACCACATCTACTAACGTACCACAAGAATGCGTATCTCATCAAGAAGAGTGTGACCCCTCTCTGCAGCCTGCCTTGCAGCTGTCTCAACAGAAATGACGATATCTCCCATCATAAGCTACATAAAAGATGCACCATGATGATGAGTAGTAGCCATTTGGAACCATACGGTTAAAAGCAGTGAATGAAAAAAAATAAACTCTTACTACAGGAAGCTTCAGTTCAGGGAGATGTTGTGACATGGAAAGCACATCCGTAGCATGATCTTCATCCCTCCACTCTTTGTTGAGTTTACAGATGAAATCATCATTGCAAAGCATGACAGATAACTCAACAGTTTCAAACCCACCAGCATCTTCTATGTCAGTTTCTCTTGTTTTATACTTGGAATCTTTCAAACCATCAAAAGCCAGCTTCATTGCCATAGGGACATTGAGACGAAGCATTTCCGCAATATTCTGCAGAGTCTCAAAGAAAAAACGTCAGTGATTTAATTTGATTGATCATGGAAGACTTGAAGGATCCAAAAACAAGACACTTAGAATGGCCTTATAATTTCCCCATGAAGGATGACTTTAAAGTTTCATCTATCACTAGTTGAAATGGTAAGCCCTATGATAATCCAAATTCGATCGATTAAGGCTGGATTTGGTCTATTACAAAAAAAATAACATTATCAATGACAAGAAATAGACAAACCCGAATCTCAAGATCATCAGGAAGCTGTTCCTCGATGCAGATGCTGACATCAAGCTCCAATTCCTGTTTCTTCTTAGGCGCTCTCCTCCTCATCTTCCTATATTCTCTCCTCTCCGCGAACACCCGACCCGCCGGCTTCGGAAGCTTCCAGTCCCCTCCTCCGCTGAAGCGCAGGGCGTGGAATCTCCGGCGGAACACCGAAGAAAAGTCCGAGGACAAAGAGGAAGAAACATGGAGACGACTCGCTGTGGTCCCAAGAGCAATTGTCGGGGAAGAGCGTAAGAAGTGGGGTTGGAGGAGACGGGCATGGTGGCAAAGAGCTGCGCGTGGCATTTCACGCAGTTGTGGACAGACCCGAGAGAGCATGAAGGGTGAGGGAAGGAGGCAACGAAAACGGGACATAAATTTGGGAATCAAAATAGTTGTTCCGTTTAAAATTCTCGATGGGATGGAAAGAGAATGGCAATTCCAAAACAAACAAAAACTAATTATTAGTAACTTTCATGACAAATTAGAAAAATTTATTATATTATTTAAGAAATGAGAATGGTTCAGTGGGACATAGAATTATTAACATATTTTTTGGTCGGGTCGGATTTTTGGTTTTTCGGATGGGATGTCTCGTGGCCTTTTATGTCAGACTTTAGATATCTTCTAGAATAGCTGGAGAATACCGGGTAGGAATTCCGTCCTCTAGAGGATGAATCACGTTCTCGCCTGGGCCAACACTCCCGGTCGGAAGTTTGTACTACCTTTCCGGACGGGTAATGAAGCCTCCGTAAGTACCACTGTCAGGGTAATCTTCGAGAGACCGAGAAAGGGCTTTCCTCTCGAAGACTCTTCGATGCCCAAGTCAAGCAACAATCAAAGAGAGTAATTTTATCGAGATTATGGACTGAGTTTGAGACCACGTCCGAGGGTCGAGGTCTCAGTCTGCTATTTGTTGGAAGATAATAAGAACAAGAATGCCTCTAAGAAGAATGGAGTTGGAGCTCTCTTCCTAGAGATAAGACTGTGGGTAGTGCTCTCGGGGGAAATTCCTTGTCGTAACGAGGTTCTCTCCCTCCATTCCTTCCCTCACTATGTATCTATCACAGTTTCGCATACCACCATCATTCCCCTTCCTTTTGTTGGAAGGGAGGTGTTTATAGAATATTTACCTTGAGGTTTTGTCTCTATCTCGGCCTAAAGATTTCGTAGGCTAGTCAGGTTACATCAGCCGCCTGCTCCGTAGGGGAATAAGTGCCTTCCCCCGAGCGGTGATAGGTAAGATCTTATGTTTGTCTTGTCTGTCATAAATACTTTTAGCCACTTTCCGGGAGTAGGTGTGCTCTATCCCGAAGTAGGTTGCCCTACTCTGTTGACGTGGCGACTTCCCATTGGATTATGTAAAATCTCTCCCAACAATTGCCCTCGACTCTCCGGCTTATCCCGTTGGGAAAGGGGGAGCGTTAGACTTAATTGTTTGTTGGGCATGGCCGACGCCTGGCTTTCCAGCAAGTCGTTCTCATAGTTGATAATTAAGTATCCTTGTCCCTGGGGCGTTTGAACACGGATACTCCTTCGGAGAAATTTTCTCGACCGTGCTGGTGAGTGACCAGCATTGGTCGGACTTTTTCCGAGTCCGACTTACCCGACTCGTCACCTAAGTAACCGTTCGTCAGTCAAGAATGACCTAAAAACCAGGTTAGAGTTCTCGAGCCGAGGCACTTTCTCCTTGGGGAAGTAAATAGTTTCCCAAGAGGATGACATTTTCCTTCATAGGAGAAGATAACGTATCCCTCGAGGGATTGACCCTTCCTACTTTGCTCGTCGCTTGGTAGATTGGGGCGTACTATCTTCCTTATTGGTTTGGTAAGTAGATCTCCATCTCGCTGACCGCGGGGCCGAGACAGGACGATAACACTTAACTAGATAGACACCTGCCCGAGGACCCATGTGGTTCACCGAGAGGGGGAACGATAGTCCCCATATGCGGGTCACAAATACGAAGGGGGCCGTTACTTTTTGTGTACCATGTGCGTACCAGCTTATGACAAGAAGGGCGTTTCTTGAGGCGGACTAGCTTGTGGCAAGAAGGACAGTCTTCCTACTACGCTCGTCGCTTGGTAAGTGTGGACGTATTATCTTCCTTACTGGTTTGGTAAGCCAAAAATGCATACTTAAATTTATTAGCACCATCGACCTCATATGAGTGACAAAACCGGGATTCTTCACATTTACCATGTGGAACCACCTCGGTAATATCTCATATCCATCAGCAGGTGTACCCCTAGCAATTTATGTTGCATGTTCTTGAGCTCGCCACGCCTTTGAATAAGAGACTCCAGTTCCATGATCATGTCTAAATTTTTCTATGAGTTGTTTAGGTCTAAGTGCAATCTTCCCTCCTTCAAAATGGTTACTTACCATTTCAGCTAATGTCTTTGCAGTTGCTTGACGATGATTAACATTCTTTACCGAGAAGTCACAACTGTGTGGGAGCGTGAATCCACACCAATTGAATTTGTCGAAAGTTTGTTAAGAGTGATGAAATTTCTGAGCAAAAACCACTAAAAATACAAATAGAGATCCAAAGATGGTCTTTTATTAAGCTGCTTAGAAAGCTTTTTGTATGAGAGCAAAAATATAGAGTTTTGCTAGGTTAAATTGCGGATCCCTTTTTCCGAGGGTATACATGAGTATATATACAAGTTTAAGTCGGCTAAGTTAATGTCTAAAGAGATAAGGAAGATTTTCTAATTCCTCAGGATTTTCTTTCAGCAAAGCCTGCCACCGCCATGGACTTTGATTCATGGGTTTTAACCTTGTCATATCTCTTTTGTGGGCTTGAATCCGTGGGCTCGTTGTCTCGGCCCAACCTCCTGTCATTGAATCTTAGCTTGAGTGACACCATGGTTCATGGCTCGGGTGACACCCTGGTTCACGGCTCGGGTGACACCATGGTTCACGGCTCGGGTGACACCATGGTTCACGGCTCGGGTGATACCATGGTTTACGGCTCGGGTGACACCATGGTTCACGGCTCGGGTGACACCATGGTTCGCGGCTCGGGTGGCATCGTGGTTCACGGTTCATTGTTCAAACGGTTCGGGCGCCAATGGTTATGTCTTTGTCTTTAACCCTGATCCGTCTTATATTTGACTAAGGTCACGGTACCCGAACCAACTCATCAATGTACGGTTAGGGGGACACCCAATCCAACTCTTCTACGTACGGTTAGGGGGACAACCGATCCATTTCTTCTTATGCACAGTTAGGGGTACACCCGATCCGTTTCTTCTTATGCACGGTTAGGGGGACACCCGATCTGTTTCTTCTTATGAACGATTAGGGGGACACCCGATCCGTTTCTTCTTATGCACGGTTAGGGGAACACCCGATCCGTTTGGTGCACCATGGATCGGGGTACACGACCCAACTTTTTGCCGTGGGTTGTGACACACGATCCGTTTGCTGTTCCACGGATCGGGGTACACGACCCAACTTCTTCACTGTGGGTCATGACACCCGATCCGTTTGCTGCACCGTGGATCGGGGTACACGACCCACTTCTTCACCATGGATCGTGACACCCAATCTGTTTGTTGAACCGTGGATTGGGGTACACGACCCACTTCTTCACCGTAGGTCGTGACACCTGATCCATTTGCTGCACCATGGATCGGGGTACACGACCCAGCTTATTCACTGTGGGTTGTGACCTCCGATCCATTCGATGTTCCATGGATTGGGGTACACGACCCAACTTCTTTGCCATGGGTCGTGACACCCGATCCGTTCGCTATCCCATGGATCGGGGTACACGACCCAACTTCCTCACTGTGGGTCGTGATGCCCGATCCGTTTGCTGCACCGTGGATCGGGGTACACGACCCACTTCTTTACCGTGGGTCGTGACACCCGATCCGTTTACTGTACCATGGATCGGGGTACACGACCCAGCATCTTTACCGTGGGTCGTAACCCACGATCCATTTGCTGTTAACTTCAAAAGGGGAGATATTGACCCCAACAGTTAGTCCCCCAGCTCGTCAGTTTTAAAATTGAAAATGTCGAGGTAAATTGCAGTTTGAAGTTAACTCGTCCCGAACCATCTTTCACTGTGCTCCCGAACTGTTTTCTGACTGTCGCCCCGAGCCATTGTTTAAGCTAGAGTTTGGATTCTGTTCGGGGGATTTTGGAATCTATTACCTTTGTCGGGGAGTGTAAACATTTCCGCCGATTCCCGAGGTATGTGACGTCACCTTTCTGCCTATATAACTCGTGATGCTCCCCATTTTTTTGGCTACTTTATTTCTTCGAAAATTTCTTCAAACAGGTAATTTCTCTCTTCCTTCTCTCTCTAATTTTAGCTTAAGTTATTTTTAAGTAGAAACTTCGTTGTTCCTTCTTCGCCGCCGAGCCGTTTGAATTTTCCGATCCATCTTTAATTAATGCCGCCGTTGTTCTTTGAGTTTTCCGGCAGTTTGCTCGAAAATTTGGATCTGACTTAATTTATTTAGAAGATCTCAACCCATTCTTCGATTCTTCTGAAGGTTTTGATCTGTTTTGATAAGCTGTTGGCAGTCCCGATCTGTTTTTCGAATCTTAGAGAACTTAGATCTTTTCTTCTGAGCTTCTGGAGATCCCAACCTGTTTGTCTGCCTTCCAAGGACCTCGATCCGTTCCAAAGTGATGTCTCGATTATCCGCATCTGCATCACCTGATCCGTATGCCAGATTGTTTGTCAATCCAGACCAATCTTCATTTCCCGAACCATCATTCTCCCCCGATCCATTCCTTGCTCAAAGATGTAGCCGAGTAGATTTTTCTGGTGCAAATGCTTCAGCAGACTGGATGATTCGAACGGTTCGGGGGTAGGACCTTCCGTTCTGGCAGAAAATGGTGCTTTCTGAATCCTTGGGAGCTGGTAGTAACGCTGAGATTCATCTAGGATTTGAAGTCCCCCAACTTTTCGATTCTCCGTTTGACAAGACGGTGAACCCTTTTGCTGACGTAGTGAATCCCGAGCTGGCAAAAATCGAACCAGAGGATTGGTTTTACGATCCGGTTGTGGCCAGACAAGAGTTAGAACGTCTGATTGGACCTATCCAACGAGCGCAAGAAGGAAGAAAGCTAAGAAGGGACCCGATCCACCTGGCTCCACTCTCTCTACCTTAGATTCGTTGGCAGCTCTTAGGCAGAGATATAATATCTCGGAAGAAATTGAGTTTGTTCTTCCTTCTACGACAGACTGAGCTGATAAACCTCATCCCGATCACTTTACTCTCTATGAGAGCTTCTTTTATCGTTGCCTACTATGGCTTTCAATCCCCGAGGTGATCCTGCGATTTTTATGGAAGCATAATCTGGCTATCGCCCAAATTAATTGTAGGGGGATCAAACATCTGGTCAGCATCCTTGTCAGAAGTTACGAATGCGATGTTGAGGTTGGGGTCAAACATTTGAGAAGTTTTCTCGAATTCCGGCGTCGTAATAAAAGAGAATTGAAATACTATGTATCGGGTAAAGCCAAGAGGAAGTTTATACAAGGATTCCCAACCAAAGATGATAACTGGGAAGATTACTTCTTCTTCGTTCCCATTACCGAGGCGTCAGTGGGATCAAGATGCCTTGGCTTAATCATGACGAACTGGAGAGAACTTGGTAGCCGACCCGTGGCTTCTTTTTTTGGGCTACGGCTCGGTTTCCTTTTGTGTTGATTTCGTTTTTAGGTTAATACTTATTGTTTTCTCCTTTTGCAGCACGCCACTTTCAACTTTCATTGCCTCCCGATCTGTCCGTGATTCATGAAGCACTTTCATCTCGGAAGTGTAATTGGAGAAAAGATTTCCATCTCCAACGAGTAGAGAGAGCCCGAGCACTTTTTGAAGGTCAATCCGTTGGTCCATCATCTTCTTCTAACTCAGACGATACCATGGGAAGACCTACATTTAGAGACAGAGCCGCAGCTAAAACGAAGGCGGAAGTCGAAGCCAAGGAGAAGGCAAAGCAGGCCGGAGCGTTGGGCCAGCTTTGCCTCCCGAAGCCCCGGATCGATGCTGCTCTTCACCCCGATCCAGTTTCCGTTCATAACCAAGCCGAACAGACTTACCATCCCGCAGCTTTTCAAGATGTCGTATTGGGCCTTCGCCCTGCCGACTCCCAGATAGTGCCGCATAAGATAAGGGCAAATGGAAGGCCAAAGAGAAGAAGGGTCCGAGCAGAAAACGTCAACCGTCGGCAGAAGAAAAATTTGACAGAGTGGCCGAGGCGTCGAAACGACAGCGACGCTCTTAAAAACCCAGAGTTATCCCCGAAACGATTCTTCTTTCTGTTACTCCCTTCAATGCTGTCGAGGCATACAACGATGCTGGGGCATCTACCGCAATCTTTTCGAAGATTACCTGCCCCGGCGACCGCCTCCCACCATCTGATACCTTGCTAAGGGACAAATCATATAATGAGATTTCTCTTCACGGCGTTAAGGTAAGTTACTAACCACTGTTTCTCGTTGTTGCCTACCGAAGCGTTCTTGCTTGTCTCACTGTTTTAACTTTCTTTTTTATCCCTGTGCAGTTCATAGCCCATCTTAACAAGATGGTGTTGTGATATGAATCTGACGCCCGCAAGGAGAGGGAGAGGGTTGACAATGCCCGAAAGAAAGCTACTGGGCTTGATGGAAAGCTCAAAGAGATCGAGGTGAGCCATGCCGCTGAACGAGAAAAGGCTCTCAAGAAAATCCAGAATCTTCAGGATGAAACGGAGGGACTCAAGAAGCGTCAGAAAGAAAACAACGAGCGGATTATGCAGCTCGAGTCTGGCAAGGTAAGGAGGGATGCTCATATCGCTAGCTTAACGAGGTAGCTGGATGCAGCGAACGAGCTGCACGAGAGCAAAGTTGAGCAGGCCGTGCTTGAGGCCAAGCGGGAGATGATGATGACGTTTGAGGATAGAGTCTCACGAGCCAAGAAACTCCTCGGCAAGATTGACGGCGAGCCGAAAGAAAACATGCTTGATCTTGCTCAGATCGAGGGAAATCTTCAGTTCGTCGATCTGCTTCGGAGTGAGGAGCTGCCGTCTCTCGATGTCGAACTGAAGAATCTAGCTAAACAGAAAAGGGAGCTTCAAGGTGCCCACTAGGCGTTTGCTGAGCTCGTGGCAGGTTTGGGAGACGTATTGAGATTATCCCCCGTTTGTTCTGATATATTAAAAGAGCTCAACGATGGTGAGCCTATGGAAACGACTACTGCCAGCGTCGGCATTAAGGATTTTTCTGGTTCGAACCAGGGGACACCAATTTTAGCTATGCCAAACTTGACGAAGGCATCAGAGGATCCGCCATCTTCTGAATCAAGTGGAGGCAGTACGAAAAAGGTTCCCGAACTGTCTCCTGAGAAGGTCGTCGAAGAAGCCGTAATCATGCCCGATCCAAAGAAGGTAATTGACCCCGTCAATGAAGATCATGAAGAAGCAGGGGAAACCGAGCACCTTGAAGGGCCAGAGCAAGGGGAGGTTGAGCATCCCGAAGCCTTAGAATCCTATGATCCTTTGTTTTTCGTGTAGTTTTAAGACTTTTTATTATTATTTTGATGCCTGGATGGCTTTATCCGTTCTGTGATCTTTCGAACTCATTGGTTATAAGAAAATGCCTTGTGTCTTGATGAATGTGTTTACGAAGAAATATCAAGTACGCCTCTTTTGTTTGATGACAAGTTTGAATGTTTTGCTTGTTTTGTCTTGATAAGATTTTTGCCGAATGGATCCAAGTATGGGTTTATATAGTAGTTACGTTTGAGATGGTCAATTCGGCTTACAGGCATGTTACCGTAAATCTCCCTGCTCCGAAATTGATCATACGTTTGCATAGTTTAGTTCTGAACATTTCGGTTTACGGATACATTACCATAAATGTATTCGCTTCGACAATGAACATATGCTTGTCTAGTTTAGGATGAATATTTCGGTTTACGGATACGTTACCGTAAATATATCCACTCCGACAATGAACAAAATATTTGTATAGCGCACTTTTAATCCTGAGACGGATGTGATAGTTTAGATCCGATATGGATGCAAGAGTTCACTACTATGGCCAGCAGTAATGAAGATGTGGTGAGATGCCCGTTGTAACTTAATTCGTTCGAGTATGTCTGTTTTGTTAAGACTTAGTGATTTTTGACGGATGTCTAGACAACTTGTTTTTGAAAAATTTGCTTTGATAGATCATAGAATCTATTACAAAAGTGGGAGTATACGAGTATATGTATACGTACCCACTCCCCCCCCCCTTTAAAGGAGGGGGCAACTGAACCTATCCGAAGATGAGCTGCCTACGTACCCTTTGCATTGATCAAGTCGCCCCGTAGTTCATGTGAAGTTGCTTAGTGATAGTACTTTTTGAGATGCATTGCGTTCCATGATCTTGGTACTAGAACATTTGTCATGCTGGCGAGTTTGTAAACGCCAGGTTTGACTACCTCTGTGATTCTGTAAGGTCCTTCCCAGTGTGCTTCCAATTTTCCGGCATTCGTTTTTGCTGTGTTTTGGAAAACCTTCCGTAAAACTAAATCTCCTTCGTAAAAGCGTCGTTTTCAAACATTGGAATTGTAGTATTTTGCCGCTGTGTTCTGATAGTTCTGGATCCTGATCAAGGCATGATCCCTTCTTTCGTTGATCAAGTCCAACTCGTCAAGCATCAATCGGTGATTGAGCCCTTCTTGCTCTGGTAGTAGTCTGCGGCGAATTCCTGGGAAATGTATCTCCGGTGGGATGACACACTCTATTTTGTATACGAGGGCGAATGGGGTTTCCCCCGTTGCTCGTCTTGAGGTGGTGCGGTGAGACCAGAGTACTCCTTCCGGTTCTTTAGTCCAATGTCCCTTTTTCTCATCAAGGCGCTTCTTCATACCGTCGAGGATTGTTTTGTTGATTGCTTCTGCCTGTCCATTTCCTTGTGGATATCGTAGAGTAGACTTGCTGAGTTTGATTTTCCATTTCTCGCAGAAAGCTTCGAAATGATTTGATATAAACTGCGAGCCATTATCCGTCACGCTCTTGTATGGTACTCCATGCCGGCATATGATGTTTTCCCAGACAAAGGCCTCCACTTGTGTGTCTTTAATGTTAGCATATGAGTCAGCTTTGACCCATTTTGAGAAATAGTCTGTCAAAACGAAAAGGAATCGTTTTTGTTTTGAGGGATGCAGCGGACCAATGATGTACATGGACCATCGCATGAACGGATATGGTGATGAGATGGATGAAAGCATTTCAGTAGGTTGGTGAATCATTGGCGCATGGCGTTGACATTTCTCGCATTTAGCTGAAAACACCTTGCAATCTTTGATCATCGTTGGCCAATAATAACCATGACTTTTGACTTTTATTGCTAGTGCCCTTCCTCCAGAGTGATTGCCACACGAACCGTTGTGAACTTCCTCCATTATTTTCCTTGCATCTTTTCTTTCCACGCAGTTCAACAATGGTCCAGAGAATCTCCATTTAAAGACATTTCCATCGAGTAAAACATAATGAGCCGCCTGGGCTCGAAGCTTACGGGCCCCCCACTTTTCAGTTGGTAAGATGCCGTCGTATATGTATCCTCTGATTGCGTCGAGCCATTTCTTGTCGCAGCCATACTCTGCTTCCTCGTTGATCTCGTTTGCTTCGACATCGGGTTGTGGTTTGATGACAGGGTCACCGCTGCTTCCGATGTTTGGTGATTTTTCGAGAATGTCTTCTTCCATTGGGGCTATATCCAGCTCAGCGGATGGTTGGTTTGTCAATTCCTCCTGCACTTCATCTGTCTCCTCTTGCCCGATTGTGACTTCTGTTGCTTGCTTAGCGGCTTGTGAACGAGTTATGGCGTTCATCGTGTCAGAAAGACTGATGCTTGGGTTCTGGATGAATTCCACCGGGATTATTCTTTTGAGATCCGGGTCGGAAGTTGATGCAAGGGCTGCGAGTGCGTCGGCTGGAGTGTTTTCTCCTCGTGGGATACTCGTTAGGACGAATTGTTTGAACTGTGCAGCCAACTCCTTGACGATCTTCAGGTAAACTTCCATTCGATCATCCTTTGCTGCATATTCACCGTTGAACTGATTTGCGACTAGTTGGGAATCGCAGAATGCGTGAAGTTGCTCGATCTTTAGACCACTATCTAGTTTCATCCCGGTAATCAAAGCTTCGTACTCTGCTTCATTGTTGGAAGCGTGGAAGCCAAGGCGGAATGATTGTTCCAGTAGTTCGCCAGTTGGAGAAGTTAGTCCCAAACCATTTTTGGAAGACGAGCCGTCGACGTGGAGTTTCCAGGGCTGGCCTTGCATTTCGTTGTTAATGCCTTCTTCAGGTAGTTCGATAATAAAATCTGCCAAGACTTGGGATTTCGCGCATGTGCGTCCGCGATACTCAATGTCATATTCGCTTAGTTCTATTGCCCAGTTTGCTAGCCTTCCGGACTGACTTGGGCTTTGCAGAACAGACCTTATCGGGAAGGTACTCAGGACGATGATCGAGTGAGATTGGAAGTATGGCCTTAGTTTTCGTGCCGACATGACTATGGATAGCGCCAACTTTTCCATCTGTGAGTACCTTGGCTCGGCATCTATAAGGGTTTTGCTGACGTAAAAGATTGGCTTCTGCTCCCCACATTCGTCTCGGATCAACATGCCGCTTACTGCTGTGGTGGAGACCGCGGTGTATAGAAAAAGCGGCTCCCCTGCTTCTGGTTTTACGAGGACTGGAGGGGTAGCCAGGTAAATCTTCAGTTGTTGAAAAGCCTCCTCGTATTTTTCGTCCATTCGAACTTCTTGTTCCCTCGCAGCGTATTGTAGAAAGGCAAGCACTTGTCGGTGGATCGTGAAATAAATATGTTAAGTGCAGCAACCCTGCCGGTAAGTATTTGTACTTCCCGTTTTGTCTTTGGAGAAATCATATGGATGAGCGCGTCAATCTGCTTAGCGTTTGCCTCAATGCCACGGTGAGTCACTGGGTACCCGAGGAATTCTCCCGATGTGACTGCGAACCTGCACTTGGTTGGGTTTAACTTCATGTTGCGATAGTTCAGCTGTGAGAAACATTCCGTAAAAGATGAGCTACGTGATCCTGCTCCCTTAGTGATTTGACCAGCATATCATCTATATAAACCTCCATGGTCTTTCCGAGTTGATTGGCAAACATCTTGTTCATCAGTCGCTGGTATGTTGCTCCGGCATTTTTCAGGTCGAATGGCATCACCTTGTAGCAAAATATTCCAGATCCATTATGAAAGCGGTCTTCTCGCGATCATCGGGATTCCTCAAGATCTGGTTGTAACCTGAGAAGGCATCAATGAAGGACAGTAGTGCGTTTCCCGCCGTTGCTTCGACTAGGCGGTCGATGTGTGGAAGGGGAAAGCTGTCTTTCGGGAAAGCTTTGTTCAGGTCTGTGAAATCCATGCATACGCGCCATTTTTCGTTCTTCTTCTTGACAACAACTGGGTTAGCCAGCCAATCCGGGTACTTCACCTCAGTTATTGAACCAACGCGTAGGAGTCTTTCAACTTCGTCGTTCACTGCTTTGGCTCTGTCTGGCCCAAGCTTTCTCCTTTTCTGCTTCACTGGTTTGAACGTCGGATCTACATTCCGCTCGTGGCTGGTTATGTTGATATCAATGCCGGGCATGTCTTCTGCTTCCCATGCGAAAGTGTTGATATCTTTCTTTAGGAACGCAACGAGTTCTCGTTTGATCTTCTCATCTAACACTGCTCCAATCTCCATGCATCGTTATGGATGTCTATCGTCGATGCAAACTGATACCACGGGGTCGCATGTTGGCTTAGGTATTTCTTCTTCGCGATCTTCCGCAATCTGTAATTGCTATAAGAGTTTAGAAAGCTCTTTGACTGGTTCTCTATCAGTCTTTATTTTCTTGCGCTTCGAGTTTGCCACCGAATCGGTCACCGAGTTTCTGAGCTTGTGTGCGGCGAGGAAGCAGACATGAGATTCCTTTTGGTTTCCACGAATCGTCTTTACTCCGTTTGGTATGGGGAACTTGAGGCAGAGATGGTAGGTTGAAACAGCAGCGCGCATGGAATTCAACCAGGGAGTCCCCATGATGACGTTGTAGATTGCTGGGTGATCGGCTACGGAGAATTCGACGATTTTTGTCACCTCGCCAGCTTGGACAGGAAGTTTGATTGTCCCTGTAGTCATGGTTGTTTCTCCGGAAAATCCAGTCAATGGTTTGGGGGTAGATATCACTTCGGACAGGTCAACCTTCATTCTTTTGAGAGTCTCGAGGAAGATTACGTCCACTGTGCTCCCGGTGTCTATCAATACACGTGCTATGTCGCAGTCATTGATGATTAATTCGATTACGAGAGGGTCGTCATGTGGTCTGTTGATTCCTATTGTTTCCCTTTCCTCGAATGATATCACGTCGTTCGGGAACTTTGATGGTTTAGACCAATTGATGCTGACATCCGCCCTTCGCTGGAATGCTTTGACTGATGAGATGGTATCTGAGCAGTAGTGAGAGCCTCCCATGATCATACTTATTCTTCTTCTCGATCCGGGGGTGGTGCTTTGTCATTCCGTCTATCGCGCTTGGAATGGTCCTCATTTGTCTGGTTGGGTCCGTGTGCGTTCACATCCATCTCGAAATCTTTGAGGCTGATATTCCCTCCTAGTTCGCCAGCTGCTAATTTTTTAGCAAGCTTTAAACCTAGAATTCGGTAGTTTGCAGTGGAATGCCCGTAGATGTGGTGGGACTCGCAATATGCTGCTTCATCGTAAAAACTTTCTCCTTTGGTCCAAGTGCTCCATGAATTTCTTCCGCGGCCTCGGTCTCTTCCTCGGCCGTACCCAGGGACATCGATTTGATAGTTATGAGCTCCTCGAAAGCCTCCCTCGTGTTGCACATAGCTAGAACTTTGGCTATTCCTCTTAGCGTTAGAGAGGGTTGAAACTTGGGGAGAGTGGTTTGTTGTCTTTGTTTTCCCATACTTCTCGGTTAGGATCTTCATCTCTTCTTCTTCGGTAATGAAATCTGCAGCTCGATGCATCGCATCTTGTATCGTCGTGGGGGCGTTCATCGCGATTTCTTTACGAAAATCGGAGTTGAACCAGAGTGCTCGCTTTAGGGCCAGTAGGGCTCCTTTGTCACTCAGGCCTTCCACTTTGGACATAATAGCTTTGAATCTTCCGATGAAACTCCGGAGTGTTTCGTTGAGCTAGGGTCCACAGGTCGGCGTCAGACATTCCGGGATCCATGAATATGGAGTAATGCTTCAAGAATGCCGCAGACAGTTGGTTGTAGCTTTTGATGGAGTTCCGTTCGAGTCTAGAAAACCACTGGAGCGCCGGTCCTTTGAGATGGTCCACGAAGATAAGGCACTGTCCGACGTCTCTTTCATTTTCTTTGAAATTAGAGCGTCCCATGGCTATATCGAAAGCCTTTAGATGCTCTTTCAGATCGGTTTTCCCTTCGTAGATTGGGACTTTCATCTTTCCAGGGTCGGGAATTCTTGTGCTAGTAATCCGTGCTGTGAACGGGGTGTTCTGTGCTTCCTCCAGTACGCGATCTATCTCCGGCACCTTGCTAGTTGCTTTGTGCATCATGGATCAGACGACTTTTATATCGGCAGCAGCTCGGTCCATATCTGCTCGCATGATAGCCATCTCTTCTTTCGGGGCTCGGACTCCTGCTCTGCGCTCTTCGTTGACCCGTGCTTGTTCGGCCCATAGTATGTTCTCCTCCTCCTCGGTTAGCTCTTGATCTTCTTCCAGGATGGCCTCGCATCTTTCAGTTTGGGTCTGGCCAGCTGCTAGGGGTTCGGGATCATCACGGCTCTCCATGTTACGCTCCACTCAGTTCTCCTCCTGCAGATTGATGATTGGGCCGGCTCCTCCTCCGTCGGTGTGCCGCCAACTCCTTGCATTCCGGAAGCTAGGTCTGCTGAGTTTGTATAGAGTCGTGGTAATCTGCCACGGGTTCTCAGTGGGTTGAGCGGGATTGTGAAATCTAGGGCCGTCGGGTTGAGGCGCCTTTCAATCCATCTCGCT
Organism: Pseudoturritis turrita; assembly: GCA_900406555.1. Taxonomy (NCBI): domain Eukaryota; kingdom Viridiplantae; phylum Streptophyta; class Magnoliopsida; order Brassicales; family Brassicaceae; genus Pseudoturritis; species Pseudoturritis turrita. The sequence continues at coordinate 140,739 of OVBL01000549.1, forward strand.
GGGTCGAGACCTGATCCCACACCATGGGTTTGACTCGCCGTCGCCAAGGCTTTCAGCTCGCCCGTCATCGTGTTGTTGAGTTTGTCTTGCTCTTCTGCCTTATTGAGCAGCGTCTCCAGCATGATCTTCATCTACGCGAGTGTTGTTGAAGTCTCCCTAGCGTTCCCGGATTGGTTTGTCTGATCCTCCATGCCAGTGTTCCTCACATCGGTAGCGTCTTGCTCTCCGTTGTTGGTCATCGTTCTTTGGATCGGTTTTGCGGTGGCTCTCTTGAGTAAGAAAATTTCTTTGCCCCTCCTTCTAGCGCCAAATTATGGGAGCGTGAATCCACACCAATTGAATTTGTCGAAGGTTTGTTAAGAGTGATGAAATTTCTGAGCAAAAACTACTAAAAACACAAATAGAGATCCAAAGATGGTCTTTTATTAAGCTGCTTAGAAAGCTTTTTGTATGAGAGCAAAAGTATAGAGTTTTGCTAGGTTAAATTGCGGATCCCTTTTTTCGAGGGTATACATGTGTATATATACAAGTTTAAGTCGGCTAAGTTAATGTCTAAAGAGATAAGGAAGATTTCCCAATTCCTCGGGATTTTTTTTCAGCAACGCCTGCCACCCCCATGGACTTTGATTCATGGGCTTTAATCTTGTCATATCTCTTTTGTGGGCTTGAATATGTGGCTCGTTGTCTCGGCCCAACCTCCTGTCGTTGAACCTTGGCTTGAGTGACACCATGGTTCACGGCTCGGGTGACACCATGGTTCACGGCTCGGGTGACACCATGGTTCACGGCTCGGGTGACACCATGGTTCACGGCTCGGGTGGCGTCGTGGTTCACGGCTTGGGTGGCGTCGTGGTTCATGGTTCATTGTTCAAACGGTTCGGGCGCCAATGGTTATGTCTTTGTCTTTAACCCCGATCCGTCTTATATTTGACTCAGGTCACGGTACCCGAACCAACTCATCAATGCACGGTTAGGGGGACACCCGATCCAATTCTTCTACGCACGGTTAGGGGGGGGACACCCGATCCGTTTCTTCTTATGCAAAGTTAGGGGAACACCCGATCCGTTTCTTCTTATGCACGGTTAGGGAGACACCTGATCTGTTTCTTTTTATGCACGGTTAGGGGGACACCCGATCCATTTTTTCTTATGCACGGTTAGGGGGACACCCGATCCGTTTCTTCTTATGCACGGTTAGGGGGACACCCGATCCGTTTGTTGCACCATGGATCGGGGTACACGACCCAACTTCTTTGTCGTGGGTCGTGACACACGAACCGTTCGCTGTCCCACGGATCGGGGTACACGACCCAACTTCTTCACTGTGGGTCGTGACACCCGATCCATTTGCTGCACTGAGGATCGGGGTACACGACCCACTTCTTCACCGTGGGTCATGACACCCGATCCATTTGCTGAACCGTAGATCGGGGTACACGACCCAGCTTATTCACTGTGGGTTGTGACCCCCGATCCGTTCGCTGTTCCATGGATCGGAGTACACGACCCAACTTCTTTGCCATGGGTCATGACACCCGATCTGTTTGCTGTCCCACAGATCGGGGTACACGACCCAACTTCTTCACTGTGGGTCGTGACACCCGATCCGTTTGCTGCACCGTGGATCGGGGTACACGACCCACTTCTTTACCGTGGGTCATGACACCCGATCCGTTTACTGCACCATGGATCGGGGTACACGATCCATCATCTTTACCGTGGATCATAACCCACGATCAGTTTGCTGTTAAATTCAAAAGAGGAAATCTTGACCCCAACAAACTGTGCTCACTAATATACTTGCGAATCACAAAACTATCAGATGCATGAACCCTAATTGCACGAAACTTCCAAGTACATTTTTCATCAATGCAATAAAGGGTATACCTTGTTAAGTCTAATTTGTAAGTCTGAAACTCAAAGCTATCCTTTATTGCAAACATCTGCAACTCTCTTGACATTTCTTTTTTGTTCTTGAACATCTTTCCACAATACAAATCATCAACATTACTATCAAATGAATTTGAAGAACCAGTTCGACCCCCATCAGAAGCTGAAACTTGAGGTAGCAGCCGTTCAATACGAATAGCAGAGAATGATGACATTTCTGATCCAAACACCCCATTACTGGTTAAGTCCAAACCCCTCTGCACAACAAAAGAATGCAACTTTGGAAATCTTATGATAACGTATAAATTATAATTTTTTATAAATTATCTTGTAAAACATTTAAAAATTTATAAGGCTTTTATAATGTTTTATAAGATAACTTATAATATTATTTGCATAAAAATACTTCATTCCGAACGTGAGATATAGGAGCATTAGCACTAAAACGAAAATCGTTATTGTCTTTCTCTATCATCGGATTTGAGGTCGTTTGTCCCCCTGTAAGAGAGATTTTGAAGGCTTGAACAATCTATTTATAAACAAAAGTGATAAAACCTTAAAAACAAGGAGTTAAAGAACCAAACTGTAGAAGGAGGAGCAGCAAACTGAACTTCATTTCTAATTTCGATGTTGCTTTCCTTTGTCGTCGGATTTGAACTTGTTTGTCCATGTTACAGAAAATTTCCTAACTTTATAAATACAGTGAACAAACTTATAAACCGTATAAACAAATAGTTTTGATAAACAGACCTCCTCTACAAACTTGTTCATGAATGCTCGCAGTTGCCTATCGTTCCTAATAAACATTGGAGGAAGCTCTGTCCTATCTGGTAACGCATAACTAATCTTGACCGAATTTCTGCACTCATCAATCCCAAAATCTTCTAACACAACCCCCACTAAATCAGTAAGACTAATATCTTCGCTAATAATGCTAAGAGATCCTCCCCTCTTAACATCTAACATAAAATTCCCAATGACTGTTATCTGTCAACCTCCACATTTCACACATAGAATACAACTCCATCATTACGACCTGATAAGATAATGAAAGGAGATCCAATTTCAGAGAAGACACTTTTAAGGGTTAAAAAGGTTTATATGGTTATTTATTTAACTGTAATTATAAGGGTTTCTGAATTTTATAAGGATTTTAAAAGGTTTATAAGCTTAATTATAAAATTGTAATTCGAAGGGTTTGTAAATTTTATTGACAAATTAAAAGGTTTCATCAAACACATGTCTTTTTATAAGTGTTTGTATGTTTTATAAGTCTTTTAAAAAGGTTTTATAAACTTAATTATTAATCTGTTGTTAAAAAGTTTTTGAAAGATTTATAAGGTAATTAAAAAATTTTATAAGGTAGTTTATAAAACTAAAGATTGTGTGAACAAATTCATAGACATGGTGTTTACCAAGAAATTGAAACTCCAACTGCAGCCAAGTTCTATAGGACTTGTAAGTCACCACCAAAATACATAAACCGATGATTTAGATATGGTGCTTTATCTTTATTCTTTTTAAAACAAAGATATTCGAATCAAGCAAAATATTCTTTTTGAGTACCAAATTTAGCACGATTCATGCATTTATATGCAAATTAAAAGAGAAATTGGGTAAGACCATGTAATCTCTGTCCATGAATCCAAATCAAACAATAACATACACAATGCAGATAACAACTCAGCTAATCCAACTCAAATTTCCGAAAATATTTGTCATGGTTCAGTTTATTCTTTTCAAAATAAATCAAGTGATCAATTTTGGTTAGATTCGAAGAAATTACTTTCATATTTCAAGCATAGAGTAAATCTTTTGTAATCGCTAGCGATGCATCCAAATCAAACAACAAATACACATAAATCAAAAAAATCAAGTGATCAAGCTGAATCAATCAGATATGAGGCATTCACCGCGTACGTTGTCCAACAGCGAGATCTCAGAGGAAATCTCAGAGGAGATCGCGACGGGAGATCAGAGACGACGAAATCGGAGACGGCGAAATCGAAGACGGAAATATCGGAGACGGCAAGATGGGAGACGGCGATTCCAAAAATTTAAGAAGAGATCTCGAGTTGGACGGCGGTTTGAGAGGAGATCTCGGCTTGGAAGGCGAGATCTGAAAAATCAATACAAAAGTTTAGGGTAAAATGAGTCAAAGAATAATTTAAAAATATGATAAAACAGTTTTAAAGAATGACATTTTTGAAAAATGGTAGTTGAAGAATGTTATTTCTCAAAATTTCTCTTAAATATTGTGTGATCAATAGTATTTACTATTTTTTTCATGATTATTTGAATTGCTTTTATTTATATATTAAATAATATTTAAAAAAAAAAAATTAATTTCTTATTCTGCGAGTTTTTAGCAAAAACATGTTATATTATGACCTATGAGACGGGAATATATATATAAATATATATCTTTGAGGAATTTACGTCTCTCCTTGTCCCTCGTGTGCCCTTTGCCTATCCATCTCTCCTTCCTTTGTTGAATAAGTCAATTGATTTTAATCCCTTTGATATTTCTGTTTTGACTACCTTTGAAATTATAGTCGCTTTCCCTTTCCATCGATTTAGGGTTTCCGATTTCGCTTTTCTCACTTGTCTCACTTTTCTTCTTCCTTTCCGCAATGAGTCCCTTTCCTCTTACCATGATCTGGGTGTTTGATCAGTTCTCTGTTGCGTTGAAGAAATAATTATCTACGGAGATATAAATTTGTGTGCTTGGATCGCCTAGGGTTTTATTGGTGTTTACCATGGTGGGTACTCAACGCTCGCCACCGGTAAAAGCTCTTAAGAGCTATGGAATCACGAAACCGCTTTCTGTTGCTGGGCCTTCGGCAGCTGATCTTAAGCGTAATTTGGAGCTGGAGAAGGTAGCTTTGTGTTTGTTTTTCCGATGAAAAATTTGCTACGCCGGAACAATGGGATTTTGGTATACGTTTTGACTGATTTTTTTTTGTTTTTTTGGTTTTGGTTGTATCCCAAGTTCCTGGTTGACGAGGATCTCTACGAGATCAAGGAAGAAACCATGCGGAGAGAGGAAGTTCTGGTGCGCATTGATCAGGTGAATACTGATTAACTGGTTTCTCATGTACTGGATGATATCTTCTTCCCCATGATGATAATGCTTAGACTGGTGGTTCTCTCCTTTACTATGGAAAAATATGCTTTTCCATGATGATTACAGTAACACTTGTTTATCATTTACTCAAGCTGTTTTCGTTTCAAATTTACTGGAGCAATACCTAGTCTAGGCCTTATATGTCTATTGGCTCATCTGAAATGGCCATGCTACATTGGGTAACTTTGTTTGATATTTACCCTGCTTTTACGCCCTGTGGATTTTGGGGATTAGCTGCTTTCTGATTCGATGTCAAATAGGCCCAAGTTTCCTTATACTAGTAGGGGTTTTGCATATTTGTTCATGCTTGTGAAATTTGAGATCAATTGTTTGAGGGGTTATGTGTAACTTGTAAAAAAAAACATGTGTTGTTTACTGTGCCTTCATAATGGTCCAGATTTGTTTACGATACTAGTTTTTCATTCCTCAAACTTCTTGTATAGATTGTAAAACACTGGGTGAAACAGTTAACCCGTCAGAGGGGCTATACAGATCAGATGGTGGAGGATGCAAATGCTGTCATTTTCACTTTTGGATCTTACCGTCTTGGAGTAAGTGCTTTAAATTTAGAGTTTAAGTTTGACTGCATTTAATCTGTTTGGCGAAAGATTATGTCTTGCTTGGATCATAGATTTTCTTTTGAGCCTTGTGGATATCCTTTGAATTATCACTTAGCTCAAGAGAAGTAGCATTATTTACGTCTCTGCATCACTAGTATTCGAAGTGAAAAGGATTGATTTTGTTGACTTTGCAGGTACATGGACCGGGGGCTGATATTGATACTTTGTGTGTTGGCCCATCTTATGTTAATCGCGAGGTGACTCTGGAATCACATCTTACTGATGTAAAGATCTGGCATGTAGTTTGAGTTTCTAAGAGGTTATTTTCACAGGAGGATTTCTTCATCATCTTGCGTGAAATATTGGCTGAAATGGAAGAAGTGACTGAGCTTCAACCTGTTACTGATGCCCATGTCCCAGTCATGAAGTTTAAGCTCCAAGGAATATCAATTGATCTTCTGTATGCTAGCATATCACTTCTAGTTGTGCCACAGGTAAATATCATTGTACCCTTTTTCAGTTTCTGCTGAAACTTAGAGGGTGATTAGTGATACCTTTATGTTAGCTTGGATTTAGTTTGGTGAGTTTGGTATGTATTGCATGTTGATGGTCACGTATAGTGTTTTACTCTTCCTCCAATGGCTGAAATATTAAAGAAACTTATTTTCAAAAGTTGTTGGCCTTAGAGAACGCGGAAATGAGCTGAGTTCTCGCCAAAGTTTATAATTTCTTGCTGAGTCAGATTCCTTCTTTTTTCTGGATTGAATTTATTAACAGGATCTGGATATCTCCAACTCTTCTGTGCTGTGTAATGTGGATGAGCAAACTGTTCGCAGTCTTAATGGTTGTAGGGTTGCTGATCAGATTCTGAAACTTGTTCCAAATTTCGAGGTACTCCTCGTTGAATGCTAGCATTTATTTGTTAATAAACTAATGAATCATGTAAGCCATCTCTGACGTTAAATGCAAATGTAGCACTTCCGGACAACGTTACGATGCCTGAAGTACTGGGCTAAGAAGCGTGGGGTCTATTCAAATGTAAGGTGGTGTCTTTCTGAATATTACATTTGTTGACAATATTTATACGTTCAAGATCTTTTCATCTCTATTCTTTTCTTAGCAGGTAACTGGATTTCTGGGTGGTGTAAACTGGGCTCTTCTGGTTGCACGCCTGTGCCAGCTTTATCCAAATGCTATTCCTAGTATGTTGGTTTCTCGCTTTTTTAGAGTATATACACAATGGCGCTGGCCGAATCCAGTCATGCTTTGTGCAATAGAAGAGGATGAGCTTGGATTTCCTGTCTGGGACCCACGGAAAAATCATCGTGACCGCTATCATCATATGCCAATAATAACTCCTGCATACCCATGCATGAATTCTAGTTACAATGTCTCTCAAAGCACTCTTTGTGTTATGACAGAGCAATTCCAGTTTGGTAACAAGATCTGTCAGGTTAGGAAGGAAAACACCCGATTTTTTTTTCAGGAACAGTTTAGCCAGGATCCTGTTGCTAAGTAAAATTTTGTATGCAGGAGATTGAGTTAAATAAACAACACTGGAGTTCCTTATTTGAGCAATATATGTTCTTTGAGGCATATAAAAACTACCTTCAAGTTGATGTACTAGCGGTAGATGCAGAAGATTTATTGGCTTGGAAGGGTTGGGTGGAGTCACGGTTCAGGCAGCTGACCTTGAAGGTAGATAGCCTTATGTTCATGTGTTGTTTGGCTATAAACCCGCCGTGTCTTTGTGTTCTCCATTTTTTTATTGGTAGAAAAAACAATGATTGAAGGGTTCTTGTTCTCATCTTTTTTATCCAATAATGCAGATAGAACGAGACACAAACGGGATGTTAATGTGCCATCCTCAACCAAATGAATATGTGGACACTTCCAAGCAGTTTCGGCACTGTGCCTTTTTCATGGGTTTGCTGAGGGCAGAAGGAGTTGGTGGCCAAGAATGTCAACAGTTTGATATACGTGGAACAGTGGATGAGTTCAGGCAAGGGGTAAACATGTATATGTTCTGGAGACCTGGGATGGATGTGTATGTTTCTCATGTTCGTAGACGGCAGCTTCCACCTTTTGTTTTCCCAAATGGATATAAAAGGCCTCGTCAATCCAGGCACCAGAATCAGCAATGCAAAAAATCTGGTGAGGATGGTGTTGGTTCTGTGTCCGCCTATGTTGAGAAACATGTGAAGAGAAAGAGCGACGACGAAATGATGGATACAAGGCCAGTGAAATCTGAGAAGCGTGCATCTCTTAGTCCACATAGTCTTGATGTAGTTTCTCCTGACAGTAGTAGTGCTATCACTACTGGTGGGACTCCTCAGAGTGGCATTGTTTCAGGTCCTAGAGCCGAATGCTTAGTAACTGGTGATCTTGTTTGCAACGCCGGAACTCTTCCTAATGTGGAAGTTGAGGCTGAAAAAATCATCGGTAAAAGCACGGAACTCGTAAAATTTTCACAATGTGAACATAACTCTGGTAGCAAGCAAATCCTGGAAGTAGATAGTAGGGCTCTTGTTCAAGGTTACCATGGCCTTGCTGAGCCAGCAGGAAAGCATGTGAGACCTGACCCTAGTGCTGTGGTAGCATGTGAAGGTGGGCAAAATGAAGAAATAGGTCGTGGTATGGGCTCTGAATCCATCAATGACATTGACACGCAACATCTTCCAAGGCGACTAAATCTGAAGGAGAATGTTGATGAAGTTGAGAGGCAGTCCAAGTCGGGAGAAATTGCTGATGGTGTTTTGAGAAATGGATACTGTGGGCGGAACCTTAATAACGAGGTGAGCTTTTCCTGTTTGATTATTATGGCATAACAACCGTAACAAATAGGCCAAAAATGTCTTCAACCTACTGGGCATAGTGATCATGGATTTTTACAGGGTTTTTTTACTGCTGCAAATTTGGATTTAGCTGTGGGACATAGAAACTTACAGTCAGACGGATTGTTCAAAAGTAGCTTGTCAGAAGAACTTCAGGTTTTATATTCTAACTCATGTCATTTGGCATAAGGGTTTATTTGTCTGTTGTATTCTGGTGTTTGGTAGCTGGTTTGAGATTTATTTTCCATGATGCCCACGGTTTATAATTCGTATAGTTCATGAGTATCACACCCACTGCATGACATGTTGAAGGGTGATATTGTGCTTTGTTTTTAGAATCAAGAAACATGAGATGACTAACTTAAATTAGAGTCTTGTGCTAGTTGATATCTAAAGCATGTCTACGTTTTGCTACTTAAATGATCAATTTATGCCTTTTCTTTTCCTGAGAATGTCCCGATCTGCTGCAAATTTGTGTTGCAATAATTTGTTTTCTCTCGTTTCTGCATACATCCTAACTGGTGCATATATATATCATTGGCAGGTCCTGCACCGCCCCATGCTTTATTCTGTATATCCGGTTGAAAATGATTGAAACTAGATTATTTTTTCTTTCCTTTCAGATCACACTTCTGACTTCTCTCCTTGCTTGTAATTTTTATGTCTTAGTCAAGTCCTTTGCTCAGCGGGATGGGGAGGCCGGAAGACGGAGCTAGGTCAGAATCTTTGCAGAATGCACTGATGAGGCATGTGTTTTTGCAACCCATTACTGGTTTATGCAAATCATGATCTCTTTATGGTCTTGTTTTGGTTTTCTTGGTACTTTTTATAGCAGCAGCAGGTTGAGCTTGAAGTCGGTTGTGTGAGCGAGGTCTCGGGAATTGTAACGAGCACCTGAAGTGAAGAAAAAAGAAAAAGATCTAAAAAACACAAAATTAAATAAGAAGAATAAAGACCAACCTAGTGTTGCTTTGGACGAAAACGCGACACTATTGGTAAGTGCACCCAAGTATGAAAACTAGAAGCCTAAAAAGGGAAAAAAAAAGTTTTTGAAAAAATCCAAAAAAGAAGATAAAGGAAAAAAAAAAGGTTTTAAAATGATTTTGTTTGGATTGTGAGTATGCAAACTCTAGGAAGAGTGAGTTTTGGGATGCAGAAGCCATGCATTGTTCGATACTATGCTCCAAGAAGTTGGGGAAGTGAGATGTGTCTGAGAGTTGCAAATTTCAGAGAAGAGAATCAGTTACAAGGCAAGTGAATTATATCTGTCTGCCCTTTTGGGTGTTTCAAACCCTTTTCTGTATTTTATATGCTTTCGCATTTGGGATCTTTCAAATGTTATACGATTTTGTGCATAAGAAATGTCTCTTCTACTTGTGACTATGAATGATAGTACTCCAAACGGAACCAAATTTTAATTGAATTGATCTCACGAGTTCTTACTTTGATGAATATTCTGAAAGAAATTGCAATTGAATACTAATTTTTCAGTATTTGTTATTTCCATTTTGGCTAAAAGCCGAAAAGCCAAGTGTATACATAACAAAAGGAGGAAGATGAGAGTGAGTGCACTCCCCTGTTTAGAGAAAAGTTTTATCAATAGAGTTACTACTACATAGTGACATCGCAGCTATTGCAAAAAAGATTGGACAACATTTGACTCTACTAACTAAATAATTCAAAAATCAAGAATTGTTTGGCAAATGTAACTCTACTTTCTCTTTTCTAACTTAAAAAAACCGACCATAAATATCAATTGGAACTATCCCTAGGATAGAATCCCATAGCTTGCCGCAAATTGTGAATTGTGGCATCTGCTGTCTCCGTGGCTCTATCCGCACCTTCCGACAATACTTTGTCCAGATATGCCCTGTCTGCTATTATCTCCTGATAATGAACCTGCATATGAAAAACATAAACCAAATAACACATTAACTAATGCAATTGAAATGCCCTTCTAACCGTCAACTTTTTTTTTTTTTTTGTGTGCGCGCAAAATCATTTACTTAAAGCTGCAAAAACAGCTCGGTTCTTCTTTTTATGTTACGATCAGATGAAATGATACAAACTCAAAATAAGGTATTGGATTGACTAAAACTTTTTGACTTCACAGACCTGGATTGGACTCAGATGTTCGATCAAAGCATCTGCAAGGAGAGGCTTAAACGTACCCCAGCTCATATCTTTGCATTCGTCCATCACTTCCTGCAACCGATTAAATATATGTTCACCGGTTTATAGGCTATATCACTTCTTGCCTGGTTTATATCTTAAGTAATTATTGTGACATGTGAAAGCATCTCCGTGACCCAAATCTTTGGTGTCAAACCATTATCTCTTTCTCCATACCTCTTTCGTCTTGCCTGAAACAATCTGATATACGGAGAGGAGATTGTTGCATTCAGGTCTCTCAGCATTGTCAAATTCAAGGCTGTTGGAACAACACACAAACTTTCAATATAGAAATCTCAATTTTAAAGCTAAAGTAGTAACACTAAAAAAGAGGGCATTGCAAGGAAATTTTAGTGACATTATTAGGACTCACCCTGCAAATGAATCTGTCTTGCACCGCTTTATCTTGTCCGAAATCAACTATACAATTTTCAAAAGGAGGGTTGAGAAATGAATTTAGCAGCAGAAGAACTACACATACAAACAGCATGACACAGAATTCTACAAGAGTAGGTTGTTTTCAATATTCATCACCAGGCACACATATTTCTATGAGAGCTTAAGCACATATCACACGTGAAGAGTATGCTGTGGGTTGTATGGCATTGTAAATTCATCACCAAGAAAAATGAAGAAAGTTGGATGTCATAACTTTCATAGAAATGGTGACAGGTGTATCATATTCGAGCTCAATGAGAGAATGCTATTTCAAAAGCCTTACAAACATCGGTGTTTCATTTTACTTACATCTTTTGAGTCAAGGAGATTGATCCGGGACTGATCAGAAGGCGCAGACTTGGACATCTACAAGAGTACATGACAGTAAGACCTCAGTAAAAAGTAGGAAATTCTTCTGAATCATCTGACGATAGCAATAAGCAAGCTCAAATATTGGATTGGTTCATAGGACCTTCGGAAGTCGGACGGATGAAAAAATCTATCCGGACCAAATTTAGGGAGGCAAATCTCAGAAGTGTGTAAATCCTTAGAACTTAGCTAGGAACTGAAAAGAAACAGACTGCCTAATAGTAAAAGTCTCTTCGATGTTCAAGAATACAAAGGGTTAACCTCAAAATACTTCCAATAAAATTTGTGAAAGCTATTCGTCTCCTTTAAAATTTAATTTATTTAACATTAAGACCAATAGTGACGCAACTGCTGAACGCAGAAAGAAAAATAAATGACAAGGAAAACTTTAAATTAGCTGTGAATGAAAACATTCTACCTTGGAAAGACCATCAGTAAGAGACATAACCCTGGCTCCAACTTGTGGTATGAGTGGTTCTGGTATCTACAAACAGGATAAATTTGAAAACTGATTAACCATCTGCGATAAACCTACAAAGCCACACGATGAGGATAGACAAAGCATTTGGAAAGTCTCACCTTAAAGATTGAACCACCGGGCCTGGAAATGAAAATCGCCAATGTTGTACGGATGAGGGATACAAATGAAGGGAAATTAAGCCATTAAGAAACATGAAAAGCATAGATCATAAGCACTTGTTTGAACGGTATACTGAATATACTAAATGCCAAAGCAAAATTCTATACCCTCCAAGCTTCTTCCACTTCCTGCCACCATATAAATTATTCACACGCTGTGCCAGATCACGGGCAAGTTCTAGGTGCTGCTTCTGATCCTCACCAACAGGGACAAAATCCGACTGCAGAGGCATGTTGCAGAGTATAAGAATCATGCAATCCAGCAAAACAGTCATCTCACATGCAATAAGCAGGTATGTACATGCACTTCTTTAACTGGACAAAGAAACAATCCCAAAAGAAGTCGGACGAAAAAATCTTGCATGCATAAGTTTGTTAATTTATCAGTGTTCCTTCTTCGTTACACTAATTTCAGATATCACTTGACTCTTCTAAAGCATCACCTGATACAAGAGGATATCAGAAGCCATCAGAACTGGATAAGTTAACAAAGCGACAGCAGCATTCTCACCTCCCTGCCAAAAAAAGGACAGAATCAGTAAACAAAATCATATATGTATACAATCACATAATATACACAGCTATGCCAATATTTTCAGGCGTATGCAGCAGAAAACTAAAATTGACTATGTTGTTCGTATGCCCAATACATTAGAAGTTCACTTATGTTAATCTCACTAGCAACACTAAGATATGAACAGCAAACCTAAAAAAATGTTATGCCTTAACATCCATGTCCAGCGCATTTATAAAAATTGAAACCACAGTGGCTTTGATATATAGGCGCATCTCCCTTATATTTATTTGAAGCACAGAATGATGAAAGAAATAAGGTGATACAAGATGAAACCACAAACATATACGCACCTCCTTGCGTGATTTCTCTTTGAATTGAGTCATTTTCTGTAGCCAACCAATAGGTGTGGATGAACTTAAAAGCCACATTAACTCGACATGAGCACGGACGTGAGATTGCACAAACACCGAAGCCTACAAAGTTATTATCTGATTGGTTAGTGCAGATCACATTTGAATACCTTGACATAAGATTTAGTCGAAAACAAACCTTAGAAATGTCTACACCACAGGCTAGATAAAGTGCTGCGGTATCCCTAGTTGCCTTTCTTAGTTGTTGTGTGTCATATGGTAGCGTTATCTACATAGGTAAAGAGAGAAATATAAATACTGGGAGAGAAATGCAGGAACTATTACCCAAACTAGCTTTTGAAAGGTAGATAATTCATACCGCATGAAGGTCTACGATAAAAAAGAGTGTTTCATATGTATCCTGCAAACATATAAACAGAGAAGGCCTGAAAAGAAGAGAGATGAATTTTGTAGCAACCAGAAAAAAAAACAAACTGAATCCTTTGCTTAAAGCCTATAGAAGAACCCATCTAAACTGATGAATTTTGCAAATGTCTCATGCTTATAGACTGAGTAGAAAAAATCTACAAGAATATTAGAACTGCAATGGCACATCTAACAAGGGTAAATGGAATAGTAAAGTGGAGCTACATAAGAATAAATGGATGAAATTACATAAATTTACGAATCAGGGAGTCAATTAGCATACATAAAAAAATGGAAAAGAGACAAAGAACCTGGAGAGCGACCCAGTTTTTGATTGCACCGAGATAGTTTCCTAGGTGAATTGATCCTGTAGGTTGGACTCCAGAGACCACACGTTTCCTACAATCAGAAGAATAAACTAAATGGAATCAAAATTCTACACAGAAATGCAGACCTAGCAATACACAGGCATTGCAACTACAAAGCAGCCAAAGACAAGAATTTACCTTATACAAGGAGAAGTTTCGTCGGTGGCGGCGGAGCAACAGCATCGGAACCCTTCTCCGCTGAGCGGAACCGGAGAAAGAGGGCCCGGTTTTCTGAGAAATCTAGTAGTGGTATGCCCGAGACGAGAGAACCTGAACAGAAAAATGGAGAAAGTAAGGTGCATTTGAAGAGGAGGAAGTAGAGAAGAGAGAAGAGTACCTGGAGGAAGAGAGGATGAGGAAGTGAGAGAGAGCCGCGTGTGCCATTCTTGTCTTCTCTGAGCTTCCCTCTCTCTCGTTTGGTTTAGGGCAACCTCTCCAAGCAAAAACACTTTACTCACTTACCTCTAGAACATCCTTCATATTTTTCTATCTAACAAACGATTATTTTATGACCAGCAAATCTAATTTTACAGCACTTAAAAATAGTTCCACGGGCAACTCCACAACGGATAATTATATCCGCACCACAAAGATCCACGACAGACGATTTTACATGTATCACATTCGAACAGTTCTATTTACACCACGCTGGAATAAACTTGTCTCCATTAATCTGTAGTAATATGTATTTTCTGGGAATCGAACCTCATACATTTTGGTGTAAAAACATTAATTAATTTTGAATCAGTCATTGGGCTAAATGACTTCTTAGTAAAGTGTAAAGTGTAAATATAATTTTTGGGAAATCGCATAAAAAACTTTCAAAGTGGTATGTACTGACACTTTAAACCTCCAAAGTTTACAACTAGCACTTTAAACTTCCAACCTGACATTATTCACAATATAAACCACCAACGTGGCACTTTTGTATGCACTGTCAAAATTTTAAACGGAACATAAATGACGTGACTTTAATTTTTTATAATAAATATAATTAATTTTAATTATTAATTTATTGTTTTTTACAATAATAAAACATTTATTGAAATTAATTAATTAATAAAATAATAATTTTTTTATTGAAATTAAAAAAAAACACGAAGAAGAGATCTACAGATCTAGTGGTTTGGTTCCGATGGTGGTTGGTGAGGCGTGGGGCTGCGTTCGAAGGCTTGCCGGAGGTCTGTTTATCGGAGGAAGAAGCGGCAGTATCTTTGGAACTTCGGAGCTGCATCGGCGACTTAAGTTGTGTTTTGTTATCAGATGTTTTCTGAAACTAACGTAAGTTGTGTTTCTAATTTATAGAAAGAACAAACAATGAAAACGCCACTGAAGCAGTGGATTTCTACCATCGTTACAAGGTGATTATATAATTCCCATAACTTTTACTACACACGTGGAATTGTAAAATAAATTTTCTTTTTATATGAAAAAACTATATATGGAAGGTTTCAGATTCTCCTTTTCATGGCTCCGAATATATCTTTATGAGTTTATGTATATTTATCAAAATATTTAATTTATTAAAATTGAGATACATAGAAAATTAATTATCTCGGTAATATTTTTTTCAATTTGAAAAATAAATCATTAGATGGAAGGAAGGATAAGGGCATTAACAAAGTAGATGTCAAGTTTTACCTTAATCTTATAGACGAACTCCTTGCAAATTGTAGTGATTTTTGTTAGCCTGATGATTAGTCTTTCTTAATATATAATTAACTAATCAATTTGAACATGGCATAAGTTATACCGTACTCTTCTAGGTACAGTCTTTCACAAGAAACTGACAAATTTGTGTTCAAAGTTAATGGTATTGTTGACCAATATATGTTTTTTTTTCCAGAAAGTCCAAAGGAAAACTGACAAGTTTGTGTTCGAAGTTAATGATGAGGATGATGCTGAGGATGGTAGTGAAGAAGTTAGTGTTTGATCTTTTTGAAATTATTTTACATTGTTGCATATAAATATCTTTGTTTTTTTCTCTTACTTTGACATATAATTAGATGCATAGGAAGGACATGTAATGTTTGATTTTTTTAAAAGATAATTTTTTTTTTTTAGAGAGAGCTTTCTATTAACAAAAAAATATTTTACATCATATAAAAATCTTTGATTTAACTATGTTACTTTGGTGTATAATACAATGCATAGGTGGACGATGACTAAGAAGTTGAAGTTTGAAGCATTGGTATAGATGGTTGCAAAAAAATCTTAGTTTTTGTTTCTTCTTAAAATGTTAATGGGGCTGATTAAAAGGGGTCTTCTTTAGTCCATAAAAAAATAAATATCTATCCGAATCGACGTTCACAAAAATATAGTATTTTTTTATATACTCCTAATTGGTAAAGAATCTGTGTATGGACAAAAAGATGAAACGGTTGCAGAAAGAATTTGTGGGCTCTGGAGTTGAAGGTTTATCAACTTATGGATATGGAGGCAAATTAGTTGAAGAACGGGTAAGCTAAACTTTTTCTTCAAAATTTTCTCGAATCTCTTTTTTGATAAATATGATATTGGCTCAAAACTTTAAGTATTAACGTTGTGTAAAAGCTGAAAAGTTTAGTATGAGTTTTAAATCATGTTTGAATTTAACGGTACAAAACAATAGTTAATAGCTCCATTGCGGGAAGCACCACACGCCCCTCATTCATGTTAGAATTTAGATTCATTAAAAACCAGAGGTAATGTTATAATTAGAATTTAATCTACGTGTGAATTGAAATTTAGTCTTCGTGTGAAAAACAATAACACAAAGGTTAATAAACTGATTAGATCATCTAAAGGCTAATTAAGAAAGTTTAGATTTGTTGTTGTTGTTTTTGTTGTGAAGTGAGGGTTCATGTGTTTGTGTTTAGCTTTTTCAGAATTAATCAGTTTCAAAGCTAAAAATAGCTACACTATATCGAGCTTGTGAGATAGACTCTAATGTGTAAACAATTAGTTTAGCTTATGCTTTTTTTTGTTTACACCTAAGGATTTCAGTTTAATATGATGTTATAAGAAAAGGTATTGCTACTCAGATTATGTTATAAATGCTAACTATCATGTCCATGATTCATCAATAGAAATTCTCCATACGAGTTTGTATAGTCGTTTGATTAATTTTGGTCCAATTGGTTTGAGACTTAAATATTCTCGAATTGATTTCAAATCAGGAATAAGCAGAGATGATTTTAGATATGTGTCACTGGAAGAGGGAAGAGATTGGCAAGAATAGACGATGCATGATTCGCGACAACCAAATGAGATTTTGTAGTAAGGTCTACCACGGTGATGACGAGATCACTGAGAGCAATGACGAGAAGGTCGAAGTAGGAGTTGGTGTTGGAACGAGTAAGCTCGCTAGCAATATTGTTGTCTTCTTCTAGCGTTTAATTAGTTTATTACTATAAGTATAAAGAAGACTATATAAATGTTTTTGTTACGTATAACATAATTTTAAAAAAAATTTTTTTGTCAACAGCTATATAAACTTAGTTAGGTTCGGTAATCCAACCCGGAAGAACAGAGTTTACATAAATAAAATCGTGTGGTAAAACCCGTACGCTTCGAGGGAGCGTATCCGCCTCGGTGTTGTTTGATATTGACGTGTGAGCAATGCTGAATCTTGCGAAGAGTTCCTTACTCCTGATGAATTCGTCGAGGTGTGTGGAGAAAGCCGGCCAGTCCCTGGGTGAAGACACCATCTTCACGGTTCTGTGATGTCGGTTACAAAAGCCACCTCCTTCAGCTGATTTGCCAGCAAATAGTGCATAGCCCAGACAAGTGCTTCTAATTCGGCATGTAAAGGAGAAAGACTTCTGCGTAAATTCCGGGCGTTGATCCATAAATTCCCGCCTTCTCTTCGATCACAATGCCATCCTAAACCTGTATAAATATCAGTTTCCTTCCAAGAACCGTCAAAATGACACAGGAAGCCTAAATTTTCTGGATTGATTGACCCAGACCCCACCACATGTAGATGTATGCATTGGGATTCCTCTTTTTCCGATTTTCATATTAGTGCCTCTTGTTCGGCGAACCGTAAAATTTCCAGCGAATCCCGATCTACATTATTAAAGATCTTATCATTCCTCGCTTTCCAAATATACCAGATAATCCAAGGAAAAATGGGATCCTGAATATCTGTCGGTAGTCTCCAGAATAGATAGTCCATATTATAGAATATCGACGTCCTAGGGAAGATTCCGGGCGCTGATGGAAACTTTGATAGAGCCCAGATTTGAACCACTGGAGGACATTCAAAAATGGTATGATTAATTGTTTCCACCGCTCCGCATCGTGCACATGAAGTGTCACAATTAATACCTCGTTGTCTTAGGTTCATTGAAACCGAGACACATCCCGTTAATAACTACCAAATGAAATATTTTAAATTTTGGGGACATTTTAATTTCCACGTGTTTGACAGAAGTGGCCTTATATCTGGTCCATAGACCCTCGACAAAGGATCCTGACTACATATGGTCTGTTCAATATGATATCCTGATTTGACTGAATATTTCCCGGATTTCGTGAAGTGCCAGTCCAAAGTATCCGGCCTATTCATGGTACTGATATGTATACTATTAATTATCACCACATCCTCCGGTACTATCAGCGCCCTCAATAAATCCATATTCCACGTACCGGAAGTCGGGTCAACCAGGTGATTAACCATAAAAAATTGATAATAATTTGTGCATTAACAAATTGGCGGCCTCGTGCATTGAGCTGGTATCCAAGGATCATTTCATACTGAAATGGAGGTCCCTATTCCAACCCGTTTAATGAGTCCTTTGCGTACTAGAGGGCGAGCCGAGATGATGCTCCTCCAACTTTAGGAGGGGGAATAGGATCTAATCGGCTCGATTGGATCTGAATTCCTATAATATCTTCCTTTAAAAACCCGGGTAAAAAGTGAGTCTGGGTTATCAAATAACCTCCATAGTTGTTTTGCCAGTAATGCCGTATTGAAATTCTCAATGGTTCTAAAACCTAAACCACCCTCTGATTTACCATAACATAATTTTTTCCATGTCATCCAATGCATCCCTCTCGTGATCCCATTTGAACTCCACCAAAATTGTGCCACCGCACTTGTGAGCTTTTTTTTGTGGTTGTTTTTGGTAGTCGAAAACAAGACATAACATACGTTGGAAGAGCCGAGGCCATTGATTTTATGAGCACTTCCTTTTCTCCCTTAGATAAAAATCGCTGAGTCATCCATTAATCCTATGTTGGAGTTTTTCCTTAACAAAATTGATTTTTTTTTGTTTTTGCACCTCCAAGGCTTTCCGTGATCCCCAAATATGTTCCCATGCCCCCCAAAGTCGAGATATTTAGCAGCTATTTCAGCTCTGTTTTCACCAAGTCATCCACCGTATATCCAAAATTAATGGATGATTTCGTTAAATTAATTTTTTTTCCCGACACCGATTCGTACTGCTTTAGAATATTCAAGATAGCCTGACATTCCTCTTTATTTGCCTTGCAGAAAAATAAACTATCATCCGCGAATAAGAGATAGGTTATCGATGGGCTTGCTCTCGCGATCCTCAGACCTGAAAGTTGTTTTTCCCTCTCCGCCTTTCTAATATTAGCTACCAGTACTTCCGTACATAAAATAAATAGGTAGGGCGATAATGGATCTCCCTGTCTCAATCCTCTGTGGGGAGGGGGGGGGGTTATTGGCCTTTCGGCTGTCCATTTATCAAGACCCTATACTGAATCGACGTAATACACCACATTATCCAAGTAATCCACTTCTCTGCAAAGCCAAATTTCCTTAGCAGATTTTCAATGAAAGGCCATTCCACCCGATCATATGCTTTACTCATATCGGTCTTTATGGCCATGTATTTATGTTTACAAGCTTTATTTTGTCCTTAATGCATGAAACATTTCCTGAGCAATCAGGATATTATCCGAAATCAGTCGTCACGATACGAACGCCGATTGAGTCTCCGAAATAATGGCCGGCAGGAATCCTTTTAGTCGTTGACAAAGTACCTTAGAGATTATTTTGTACACCACATTACAAAGACTAATTGGTCGTAACTCCGCCATCCTGGTTGGCCTACTCGACTTTGGAATAAGATAAATATCTGTCTCATTTAGACGTGGATCAAAGGATCCCGTTATCAGGAAACCATTTACCAAATCTAAAATATCATCTTTAATTATATTCCAGGAGCGTTGGAAAAATAATGCAGTCGTCCCATCCGTTCCCGGTGCTTGTTCCGGGTACATAAAAAAAAACACTTTCTGCACCTCTTCCTCCGTTGCCTCCGCTGTTAGAAAAACATTCATCTGGTCCGTAATCACCGGAGATATTTCTGCCAGAGCCTCATCAAATCCCGAGGGTGAAGAAGAAGTAAAAAGATCATCAAAATAATTCACCACCACCTCCTCAATTTCCCCATCTTGAGTAACCCACAAGCCAATTATCCGATTCATGGCTCTTTTTTGTTTAGTTTGAGCATGAAAAAATTTAGTATTTTGATCCCCCTCATCTAACCATCTATTCCGGCTTTTTTGTTGCCAGTATTTTTCCTCATCAATATACGCCTCTCTGAGTTTTTTTGTGACTTCTACCAGGTCCTCTTGAGATCGAGTATCATCATTTTGAATTTCGTCCAAGGCCCTTTTTAAATCTGTAATTTTTTCCTTTCCATATGGTTGATTTAGTTTCCTCCATTTTGATATCTCTCGGCGACAGTTTGAAATTTTTTCCACCACATTGCGAGCTGATTCTCCCTCCTTTGTCGCCCACCCCTCAGAAATTGATTCCATCAAACCATCTCGTCCTATCCAGCGTTTATCGAACCGAAATTGTTTTCTCCCTCTTGGTATCTTATTCTCAATTGTTGCTAAAATTGGCCCGTGATCCGAGCCTACCATCGCTAAATACTCAACATAAGTGAAAGAGAACATATTATGCCAATCTTCATTGGCTATTGCCCTATCCAACCGACATCGAATTATTTGGGAGCCCCTCCTCCCGCGCCATGACAATTGGTTTCCCAAACACGGAATTTTTAATATAAAGTCTATTTATATTACTTTATATTAACTTTTTAATATAAATGAATTATACATTTAATTTCAGCTCTTGGTTACAACATCCTCACAGTGCCATATAAAGTCTATTTTCTCACATACGTTGCAGAGAAACCCATTCAAAGAGACAAATATTGTCTAAAAAAAATCGTAATGGTAACAATGAATTACGCGTTATCTCCTATAGTTAACAAGGAAATGTCACAAACAGTGAAAATTTGTAAAATCACAATTATACCGATGCTAGCTGAAATTAGCCGGACTGACCAAAATTGACCGAACTACCCATAATTAACCGAGATTTTTGATTAAAAACCTAATCGAATTAACATTTTAGATTTATTCGGCAACATTACATACAAACCGAACTTCTCCTTAATCGAACTGAACCGAATCATAGTTTTATTCAGTTTATTTCAATTAGTTTCAATAGAATATTTCTAACCCGAAAAAACAAAAAATCGACAAACCGAATCAAACCGACCATAATTAACACAATATATCTAAATCATTCAATATTTTACGTGCATTTGTAAGGGTTTAGACTCACCTATTAGGGTTTATTACCCCTTGATTTGCTAAAAATATAAATTGTTTTCCATATTTTACGTGCATTTGTGAGGGTTTAGACTCACATATTAGGGTTTAGTACCCCTTAATTTGCTAAAAATATAAAATGTATATTTATATACAACAAAAACATAAACTATTTATATCAAACCAAAATTCGATCATAAAACATCTATTATAAATCCATGTTTACGTGTATAAATTTAATTATCGAAATCTTAATGCCCGCACGGGTACAAACCCTTAATTTGGTAAATGTATAAATTATTTGCATTATTTTACGTGTATTTGTGAGGATTTAGGCTCACATATTAGGGTTTAGTACCCCTTAATCTGCTAAAAATTATAAAGGGTATATTTATGGTTTTGAATTGAACCCATCGGTGACTCGATGTTCATCTTCTTGTTTACAAACATATTTCTCTAATCAAATTTAGTGTTCGATTTTTTGGAATTTTCATTTATAAAAGATAAAAAAGGAAGTTTGTGTTTAGTTATTTATGCATCTCATTTCCATTCATTACCTGGTATGAACTAACTAAAATTAACAGGATTGATCAAAATTAACGGAACTCCCCACAATTAATAGAAAATTTTCACTAAAAACCACATCGAATTAACACTTTAGTTTTATTCGGCAACATTACATACGAACCAAACTTTTCCATAACCGAACTGAACTGAATCATAGTTTTATTCAATTCGTGAGGATTTAGGCTGACCTATTAGGGTTTAGTAAACCTTAATTTGCTAAAAGTATAAATTATTTCGGTATTTTACGTGTATTTGTGAGTGTTTAGGCTCACGTATTAGGGTTTAATACCTTTTAATTTGCTAAAAATAAAAAGTATATTTATGGTCTTGAATTGGATACATCGGTGACTCGATGTTCATCTTTCTGTTTACAAACATATTTCTTTAATCAATTTAGTGTTCGATTTTTTGGGTTTTTCATTTATAAAAGATAAAAATAAAATTGAAGTTTGTGTTTAGTTATTTATGCATCTAATTTTCATTGGTTAACTGATATGAACTAACTGAAATTAATTGCAATGATCAAAATTAACCGAACTCCCCACCATTAACCGAAATTTTCTACTAAAAACCACATCAAATTAACACTTTAGTTTTATCTCCAACATTTCATACGAACCAAAGTTTTCCATAATCGACATCATTACATACGATACGACATCATTACTTCACAAATCAAAATAAACTGACCATAGCTAGCAAAGTATATATAAATCCTTCAATATTTTACGTGCATTTGTGAGGATTTAGACTCACTTATTAGGGTTCAGAAACCCTTATTTTGCTAAAAAAATAAATTGTTTGCAATATTTTACGTTCATTTGTGAGGGTTTAGACTCACATATTAGGGTTTAGTATCTTTTAATTTGATAAAAATGTAAAACGTATATTTATATATAACAAAAACATAAGTTATTTATATGAAACAAAAATTTGGTCATGAAATATAATGCCCACGCTGGACGCGGGTACCAAACCTAGCAAAACTTTGTTTACTCTCTTGACTTCAATTTTTTTCCTAAAAATTATCCGAAATTTCTTCAAGATCAAAGGCCAAAGGGATATATATATATATATATATATATTTTTTTTTTTTTTTTTAGAGAAAAGACATTCTATAAAGGATATATTTCCTACGATCAGATATTTTGATTCTTTGGAATTGGTGATATATTTTATACAACTGAAATCTGACTAATTTCAGGGCAAATGGATGGAATTTTGACATGAAATTCACGTCATCATCCTTAGAGATGTTTTAAATTTCCATCGTCAATGAATTCTCTTGATTCCTCTTGATTTTTCTGTTTCAAATGAGTAAACTAACACAAAAAATCGAATTTCTCTTTTCTTACCCTAATTTTCTCTTTTTGTAGATTCTGAAAATTTCGTCTAAAACTTTATTGGATTTTTATGAATTTTAGGTTTGGATTCTAATCCATTAGTGTGATAATGGGTTAGTGTGAGACCATACGGAGGCACAAGCTTGAAGAATCAATGGCCAATCCCTTTTGCATAGGTTTCTGGTTATTGCTTGCTTTCTCCTTCCTCAAATTCTT
Organism: Pseudoturritis turrita; assembly: GCA_900406555.1. Taxonomy (NCBI): domain Eukaryota; kingdom Viridiplantae; phylum Streptophyta; class Magnoliopsida; order Brassicales; family Brassicaceae; genus Pseudoturritis; species Pseudoturritis turrita. Next base: position 164,136 of record OVBL01000549.1, read on the forward strand.
ATATAGTCTACTTGAGTTTCTTGCTATTGTTGTTGTGTGGCTGGAAGTTTTTTATTCTTAGAAAACCGATTGTCTTTGTCTTTGGAGAAACATTGGCTTTTTAATTAAAATGTGATTCATCCTCACAATGACATTAATATCGTTCTCTTAATATTCATGTATATGTATAGTTGGAGAAGAGCAGCAACACAACCAACATTTAACTAAAGATAAAGAAACATTCAAAACCATTATGACACGTAAGTATTGCAACATTCCTCAGCTCAAAATAACCACAATTTATCTCTCTTACAAATCTAAATATGGCGTATCCAAAGATACTTGATGTTACAGTATCATCGAATATGGTAAGTGGATTACAAGATCTGCCTTCACAAGCCAACTAAATTTCTACACAATTTAGAACTCTTTCACTCCTCCTTTAATATATTTAATTATGATAATGAAGTTAAAGACGATCAGGAAGAAGAGCATTTAGAAGATGAAGGCGAAATCTATGAAGACACACATGAAGATGCTGATAAAGAAGTACATATCAAAGTAGAGCACGTCGAAGAAAAACAAGGGTTTCCAATAAATCGGTCAATCAATCCTCTGGTTTTCTTATTTTAGCATTTCTAGATTTCAAGTTGTATTTATGTATTTTGCTTCTAGATATTATGTCATGCTTTGTGTTTTTAGATTTTACACAGTTTCATGTTCTACTTTTGATTATGATTCTGATACTATGACACTTTGTGTTTGTTTTCTATTGATTTCGGATGGTTATTACTTTAAATTTTTATAACTACTTTTGTTTTTATGATAATTTTTCTTCGAGCAATCTTCACTTACCAATTTGTCATTGGTAATTAAGAAACCATAGATTCACAAAAGTTTCAATCTTTCTTTATTTTAAATATGTTAAGATTTTGTGTTCTGTTTCAAAATGTGTTCGTAGCTTATGGCATACATGTATCATTCACACTACGAGTAGAGAGAATCTGGAATAATCGCAATGAATTACCATATACCATATACCATTTACAAATAGTACTCTTTTCTTCCTTCTTTAAAATATAGAATAAAAAATGGAATATTACTTGATTATTAAAAGTGAAAGCAAAATTTTGTCATTATCTTATTATAGTTAATTTATTCGGAATAGTATATGTAATATTACTTACTAGAAAATTGTCATTTGGCTAATATTTTTGCACGAAGATATATGTTTCAAAGATTTTGATGATTTCCTTTTTCACTATTATATTCTCTATTAATCTATATGAAGAGCGATCGACTTCTTTTTTTTTCTGAAGAGGACTCAACGATTGTTTAATTATTTTTTTTATAATTTTGTAAAACGTATTTCACTAATAGATATATTCGATTTAGACTCACAATTATTTATAAACCCTAAATGATCTCATCCTTTTAATTCAAAGAAAATTTTCTTTTTTTCTATTGATAATTGCTTAAAACGAAAATATATTTTCTGGAAAGATTTTTTTTTAAAATCTATTATATTATTAGAGATTTATTTATAGTGATGATGTCAATCGCTTTGTCCTTCAATTTTAGGATGCGATAAATTTAGCTAACATATAAACAATAAATGGTTTGGAATAAATTATACCTCATTCTTCAAGTTAGAATGTGATTCCAGTCTCAAACAACAGTTGCCTTAAATGAGCTTGGATCTATCACTTAAACTGAAATCTCAAAGAAGTTTTAGTGTTCCTGGCAGACGTAGTTTCACCATTTCTTAGACCACAAGAAACTTTGGGGGAGAAAGGTAAATAATTACAAACGCAAACATTTATGTGTTTTTTTGAAAAAAAAATTGGTTATATTTTGATTTAGAAAAACTCATACGTATATTCAGAAACTTCAAGCTTTCGTGTTCAGAACATATTCAATTCCTCTTTGAGATCTCCAAAAGATGTATGTTTATTTTTTTACTATGTATAAATGTTTTAATAACTTTTTTCTCCGAAAGTGAGAGTTTTGTGTGTGTAAGTAATACAAGAAAATAATATATAATACAAAGAAAATCATTAGTTGTCCTCCGCCTTAAAAAAAAATGCTACGGCATAAGTGTGAATCTTTTAATAATCCAAAACTTTTCAGGCTACAAAATCTTCTTAAAACAATGGGTGCTTAGCTATTAGAATTTACAGTCAAATAAGAGTTCAAGAATTAGAAATAAATTAACCTACATACTTCAAAAAATGCGAAAGAATGAAATTAATATATATATTTTCAACTGAGTTTATCACGCAATAATACTGGAAGATATTAGATCATCGGTCCGAGAACCAATGAAATCATCTGAGAAATTTTCGGAATGGATGTACAAGAAGAAATTAACGGGTTTTTACTTCAATTCTACAACAGAGAAAATAAAAAAACTAATTAATGTTTCACAGAAAATCGCATACAAATCTCTAATATCATGGATTTATTGATACTAAAAATGAAAAGAGAAATATTAAAATTATCGTCTTTTCTTTTTCGATTTTGAACTTATGAATATCACAAATATTTTATTCTCCTTTAATAGTACTTTTTTATTTCTTATCACTTTACAATATTAGCAAAAGTTAATACATCATTTATATGATTTTAAAATTATATAGTAATGGTCCTAAAAACTATGCATACTGATTCTAAATTAACGGTAAATAAACTTAATGTTAAATACATTAATGTCCGCAAAAAATCCATTTAAAGAAACGAATGTTGCCCAACCAAAATTATAATGGTAAAAATGAATTACGCGTTGTCTCCTATAGTTAAGAAGGAAATGTCACAAATAGTGAAGGTTTGTAAAATCACATTTATACTCTCATCAAATCATTCGTATGTATATATATATATATATATATATATATATATATATGAATATATTATAAAACCTATCAAATTTTGTATAATTTTAATTCTCGAAACTTTAATGCCCACGCTAGGCGCGGATACCTCCACTAGAGAAATTAACTGGATATGGGAGTCGAAATCAACATAATTAGATTTGTCACGAAACTTTTAAGGGATCTGAAACTTCTGCGTATAAACCACGAAAACGAAGATCCAAAGATGGTTTTTATTGTTGTTTTGAAAGCTTTTAGTACAAGTGTTTGTGGAGAAAAAAACTTAGGGTTTTGCTAAGTAAATTGCGGATCCCCTTTTCAAGGGATGTACATAGATAATATACTAGTTTTAAGTCGGCTAGCCGAACTCCTAAACGATAAGGAAAACTTTCTAATTCTTCGGGATTTTCCTTTTCGCAGGTCGGTCGTGATATTTTGGGCTTCACACCCGGGCTTAACTTCCAACTTCTTTCGAGCTTGGCCCACCAAAGTTTCTTTGTTGCGAGCTCGGCCTTTCTCAAACTACTCTTCGTAACCTTGGGCTCGGCCCACTCGTTGTTGCAGGCTGGGGCTCGTCCCATGTTTATTCAGATGTCTGCTTTGTCGCCGGGCTAGCCGGCTTGTCATACCTTCTGAAATCACCATCGTGTCTCCGAGTTCGTCGGTTCGTCGACGTGTTGCCTGGCTCGTCGTGTTGCCAAGCTCATCGACTTGCCGAGCTCACCGTTGTGTTGTCGAGCTCGCCGTGGAGTTGCCGAACTCGTGAGCTCGCCGTCGTGTTTGTCGAGCTCGCCGACTCACCATGGAGTTGTCGAGCTCGTCGGCTCGCTGCTTGGTTGACCTGGTTGGCATTCTGCATTGCCGATCTCGCCATCTATCCTATTGCCGAGCTCGCCGACTTGTTGCATTGTCAAGCTCGCCGGCTTGCTGCCGTATTTTCGAGCTCGTTGACTCACCGAGCTCGCGGATAAGTTGCCGAGCTCGGTGACTCACCGCCGTGTTGTCGAGCTCGCCGGCTTGCCGATCTCGCCAATAAGTTGCCGAACTCATCGGCTCGCTGCTTGGCTGAGCTCGCCGGGTCGCCGTATTGTCGAGCTCACCGACTAACCCAGTTTAGACACTTAGTCATTTTCATACATTGATCTCATTAGAGTGAAAACTGAACCCAATAGTTAGCCCCCAGCTCGGCAGTGTTAGTTATAATAATGCCGAAGTGAGAGTAGTCAACGATGAGATTAATGTTCCAGTCAAACAGAAGTGATATGTTGCCGAGCTCGTTTTTTGAAAGTTGGCGAGTTCGTTTTGGTAAAGTTGGTGAGCTCGAGCAGTCGCACGCATTTGAGCCCTCCTGAATGCTTTTGACTGAGTTCGTGACCGATTCGAGGTGTTTATTACCATGCCAAGCTTGGGTAGCTTTATTTTTGCCGAGCTTATTCATTCAAGCTCGGCAACCTGTGTCGACCTTGTGTTGCCGAGCCTATGCCATCCAATATTGCCGATCCCAAGTATGAGCGTGTCGCTGGGCTTGTCTTGTTTTTGAAATATGGCTCAGCAAGTCTGGGGACTTATTTAACAGTTTTCTGCCTTTTTTTCAAAAATGCTAGAAGTGGCCGAGCTCGCTTCGTCGGCTCGGGTTTTCTATGTTTGCGATTTTCGGCTCGGCAATCTCATGGACTTGGTAAAAATTGTAGTTTTTTTTTCCGGGAAGTGTAATCGTTTTTGACAATTCCCGAGGCGAGACGATGTCTGCATATGCCTATATATATCCGAGTTTTCTGGGATTCTCTTCATAACCTCATTCTTCCAAAACTCTTCAAAAAGGTAAACCTCTTTGATATTGCCGAGAGTTTGTTTGCCGAGCTCGATTTACCGAGAGTTGTTAACCAAGCTAGAGGGGATTCCGCCGAGTTTGAATTGATTTAGAACCTTCGCCGAGCCCATCCTATATTCTCTGAGCTCGATTTTCGAGTTATTAATCGAAGCGGTGTTTCTCATCAACCTGTTTCTGACAAACTCCTGAGCCCGCCGAGATTCATCTTTGATGAGTTCTCTTGGTTCCGATCTGGACCCTTGCAATCTTGAAATCAATTTCAATCCATTGCCGCGGTGGATGGCTTCTGAAAGTTTTTCGCTAGTTGTCGAAACGGTCGTTTCCAACGTTGTGTCAAGCTCTTGGCTACATCCCCGTGCTGGTGCAACTCCACCAAGAATGTCTACACGTTTAGATGACTTAAGGAATTCAGCGATAGGTCCATCACACCTCGGGAGGAAGATTTTTCATTCTCCCAAATCGGATGTCGGAAGTGCAGCAAATCCGATTGGCTTTGATGCTCCTTCCTTGATTGATGAACCTTTTGACGAACAGGAGGATCCATTTGAGGTGAAAGCCAAGCCGGAAAATTGGGACATCGTCCTAGCCGAGGTGAGACGAAAACACGAGCTCGTGTTTGGGCTTTGGAAACACCGAGCTCCTAGAAAAAGGACCAAAAAGACAACTCCCGATCGTCCTGGGTCAACATTATCGACTCCCAAGTCTTTAGAAGATTTGAGACAGAAGTTTCATATATCGGAGGATGTTGAATTCGTGCTTCCGTCTCCATCTGATCAAGCTGACGATCCGCCACCTGGTCACTTTACGTTATACGAGACTTTTTTGACTTGTGCTTCTTGTGGTATCCAATCCCCGGCGTCATCCTTCATTTTTTATGGAAGTACCGATTGTCCTTGGCTCATATTACACCTCGGGGAATTCGTCATATAATTGGGATTTTGATTCGCAGTTACGAATGCGACGATGAGCTCAGTGTGTATCACCTGATGAATTTCCTAACCTTCCGGAAGACCCGTCCCAAAGATAAATTTCTCTACTACGCATCCAACAGGATAAGCCGAAAGATTATTTCTGGATTTTCTAGCAAGGATAGACAGTGGATGGACTATTTCTTTTTTGTGCAGATCTCCGATGCGTCTGTGGATGGCGAATGCATTTCAAAGTTCAAGACGAGCTGGGAAAAAATGGGTAGCCGATCCTGTAGCTTGCTCAGAGCTATTGGCTCGTTTTTTTTTTTGATTTATAAAACATGTTTTAACTGCTCTTCGTTCTTTTTGCAGTACCGAATTCTCTCTCGAAGTGCCCAGCTGACGTTGTCGAGCTTCGAAGAATTCTCGCAGCTCGGAAGTGCAATTGGGAGAAGAATTTTACATTTAAGAGAGTCGAGAAAGCCCGAGCCCGCTTTGCTAGAAACTCTGTTGATACCTCATCTTCCTCCTCAAAAGACGTTTTAGCCACAATGGGAAGACCGACATGGCGTGACAAACAAGCTGCTCTAGTCCAAGCTGCTGCCGAGGCCGAGAAAAAAGCTGAGGGAACAACATGTGACCAAGATCCAAATCTAAATGCCGGAATTAGCGCCCCCGCCGAGCCAAGATCGAGTGAAAATTTGCCTAAGCCTGTTCCCAGCCAAACTGAGCCAAAAGAAGTTATGTTGGCTATCCGCCCTCAAGAAAAAAGGAAAGGGAAAAGCAAAGACAAGGAAAAGCCGAGCCGAAAAAGATCAGTAGCGAAGGCTGACAAAGGAAAGGGTCTCGCCGAGGAGAAAACATCGAAGAGGCAATGTCGTGTTAATACTCAGTATTTGATCTAGCCGACGCCTTCATCTAATGCTCTTGCTCCGTCCGACGTTGATACGGGGACGTACAACAATGCTTTTGCCTCAGCTTCTCTTTTCTCTAAGATCACCTGTCCTGGTGATCGCTTACCTCCTCCGGACATCTTGCTTAAAGATAAAGCTTATGCCGAGATGTCTCTTCGAGGTGTTAAGGTGCATCTTTTGCTGGAATCTCTTTCAGTCTAAATTTGACCTTCTTGAATATTGGATTATCTTTTGTCTCGTGTAGTTCATAGCTCATCTCAATTAGATGATTCTCGGCTACGAATCAGATGCTCGGAAAGACGTTCTCCGTGTTGAGGATGCCAGGAAGACAGCCTTGGATCTGAGATCACAACTCGAGGAAACCAAGAAAAGACAAACTGTCGAGCAGGAAAGAGCCATCAAATGGGTCAAAGATCTCGAGGCCGAGCTGGAGTTAAACAGGAACCATCGCAAGGAAGCCGATCAACGGATCATTCGGTTAGAGTCGGGCGCGACTCGGCGAGATTCTCATATCGCTGATCTTACAAGGATGCTTGAAACGGCAAACGAGCTCCGGGAGACCAAAATTGCTCAAGCTGTGATTGAGGCGAAACGTGAGATGATGGATAAGTTTCAAGAGAGGATCTCTCGTGCTAAGGGCAAGATTAAAAAGATCAATGGTCAGCCGAAAGAGGATATGCTCGATCTTGCTCAGATTGGGAGCAACCTTCAATTTATCGAACTGCTCAAAAGCGACGAGCCGCCAATTCTAGAAGCTGAAGCAATGAATCTTGCCGAGCAAAAAGTCAAACTTGATGGTGCTTATGAAGGATTTTCGAAGCTTGTGGCTGATTTGGAATGTGATCTGCAACTTTTGCCTGTGAAATCTAACATCTTGGTGGAGCTCAACACCAACGAGCCGGTCGAAACATTAGCCGCAGGTGTGGGCATTAAGGAACTCTCTGGTTCAAATCATGGTACCCTGGGCATTGCCGAGCTAAGCTCGAAGAAAACGTCGGAGGATCTGACTTCTTCTGAATCATCCGAAGGCGAATCTTTCGCCAAGAATGCTAACCTTTCGCCAAGAATGCTCTCGAGCCGAATCTTGAGTTAGTTACCGACGAGGCTGCTGACAAGAGTGCTGCCGTGCTCGAGGAAGGAGAAGTCAGATTGGATTTTCAAGTCAACGACCCCGAATCAACCGAGCCTGAGGCTACAAAAATTCTTGGGCAAGATGGCGAGGCAAACGAAGAGATCGTGGAGAAAGTGAGAGATGAGGTTGATACGATCATCCCTTAGTTTATGTTCTTTTTATTTTTATTTTTTAGTGTTCTGGAGTTTGCGAGCTGTGCAACTCTTTTTATTACTTGTTTGAACTTTATTCGGTGCCTAGATGGCTTTATCCACCTTTTGTTTACGTCCGGAACTTATGGTTTTTGCTCCATATCAAGGGATGACGTCCGTCTTGATGTGAGATGACTAGTGAAGTTGCGGCTTTTGGATATTATTTTTTCCTTGCACTGGTTTGTTTTGTCATGTATTTAGCAACTAAGGCAGTATGAACGATTCGATTTTGTAGAAATACTTTGACTGTTTAGGCTTAGTTCATAGGAAATTTTATCCAAAGCACAAATATTCTGAATGCTTTGGTTGCCTATGACTTGTAAAATGATTTTGGATCTCTCATGCTTAGATGATATCCGTTTAGTTTTTTATTTAAGAGTTGTTGCGACCAACGATTCCTTTGTTTGGTTTTAGATGATCATTTCGGTTTACAGATACGTTACCGTAAACATATCCGCTCCGATAACGAGCATATATGTTTCGACCAACGATTTATTTGTTGGGTTTAAGATGAACATTTTGGTTTACGGATACGTTACTATAAACATATCCGCTCCGACAATGGACATAGATATTTATATAGCGCGATTTTAATGGATGTAAGAGTTCATTGCTGTGGCCAGCAGCAATGAGGATGAAATGAGACGTTTGTTCGACTTTTTAAATAATCCATGAGGATGTCATGTGATGTCTGTTTTGTTAAGACTAGCAACCCGCAGAAGATGTAACGTAAAACTTTGCTTAGATAGCTCGTAGAATCTGTTACAAAGATGGAAGTATACGAGTATACGTACCCCACTCCCCCCCTTTTTGAAGGAGGGAGGACAGCTGAACCTCTCCAAAGACGAGCTGCCTATGTACCCTTAACAGGGATCAAGCCGCCCCATAGTTCATGTAAAGTGAATCAGTGATATTACTTTTTTAAGTGCCTTGCATTCCATGATCGTGGTATTGGAACGCCCGCTATGTTGGCGAGTTCGTAGACTCCAGGCCGAACTACTTTAGTGATCTGGTAAGGCCCTTCCCAGTTGGCTCCGAGTTTGCCAGCGTTCTTTTCCGCCGTATTTTGGAAGACTTCCCGCAATACCGAGTCCCCTTCATAGAACCTTCGACTTATGACATTGGAGTTATAGTATCTTGCCGCAGCGTTCTGGTAGTTGGTAATCCGGATTAATGCTTGGTCGTGCCTTTCATCAACTAGATCGAGTTCGTCGAGCATTAACAAATGGTTAAGTTCTTCCTGTTTTGGGAGAAGTCTACGCCGAACTCCAGGAAAATGTATTTTCGGTTGAATTACACATTCCATTCCGTAGACAAGAGCGAATGGAGTTTCTCCGGTAGCTCGTCGTGGTGTTGTTCGATGAGACCACAACACGCCTTCCGGTTTGTCAGCCCATCGTCCCTTCTTTTCGCCAAGACATTTTTTGAGACCATCAAGGATTGTCTTGTTTATTGCTTCTGCCTGGCCATTTCCTTGCGGATATCTGGAGGTGGATTTGCTAAGTCGAATTTTCCATTTCTCGCAGAAAATTTCAAATCTTGTAGAGATGAACTGCGAACCATTATCGGTAACGATCTCGTATGGGACTCCATGTCGGCATAAGATATTTTTTCCATACAAAATTCTCAACTTGTGCATCCTTTATACTGGCGTAAGACTCTGCCTCAACCCTCAAAGTAATCTGTTAAGACGAGTAAGAACCTTTTCTGTTTCGAGGGATGCAAAGGTCCAACAATGTCCACGGACCACCGCATGAATGGATAAGGTGACGATATGGAGGAAAGCATTTCGGTTGGCTGATGAATCATTGGCACATGACGCTGGCACTTCTCGCATCTAACAGAGAACTTCTAGTAGTCTTTTATCATAGTCGGCCAATAATAACCATGTCGTTTGATCTTTATCGCCAAGGCTCGTCCTCTAGAATGATTACCACAAGAACTACTATGGACCTCCTCCATGACCTGTCTTGCCTTCTTGTCTTCAACGCAAGTGACTAATGGTCCTGAGAATCTCCATTTGAAAGCGTTCACATCGAGCAGGATATAACGAGCTGCTTGCGCCCGAAGCTTATGAGCTGCCCACTTGTCAGCAGGCAATTCGCCATCATAGATGTATCCTCAGATGTCATCTAGCCACTTTTTATCGCAGCCGTATTCTACTTCCCGTGGATCCTCTTCCATTTCAACTGTTCTGGTTTCGGGAGGAGGGTTGACGTCGGCTGAGAGTGGTATGGAGTCCTCTTCCATGGCCGTTGCTTCCTCTTCAAATGGGGGAAAACTTGTGAGATCTTCATCCTCACTGCTTGTGTCCGTTTGTGTTTGGGATTGGAATCCTTCGTCTCCTGCGTCTGACTTGTCTCGAACCATTGAATCGTGGTGTTCAGCTTCTTGCATTTCGACGTCGTTCTCTTTGATTCTCTCTTTTGCTTTTTTGGCAGCTTGAGATCGAGTAATTATGCTCACTACTTCTGGAAGAGTGATACTTGGGTGTTTGATAAATTCCACCGGGATAATCCGCTTCAAGTATGGATCAGAGGTGGATGCGAGAGCTACAGTGCATCAGCCGAGCTATTTTCTTCTCGTGGAATACGCGTTAGCATGAACTTTCTAAACAGCACAGCTAAATCCTTGACGATATTTAGATATGCCTCCATACGGTCGTCTTTAGCTGCGTATTCCCCGTTGAATTGGTTTGCGACTAGATGTGAATCGCAAAATGCGTGAATGCAATCGATCTTAAGTCCTTGTGCAAGCTTCATTCCAGCGATGAGGGCTTCGTATTCTGCTTCGTTGTTGGAGGCACGAAAGCCTAGGCGGAATGATTGTTCGAGTACTTCACCTGTTGGCGATGTCAAACGTATCCCAACTCCTAACCCACTTTTGGATGACGAGTCGTCGACGTGGAGTTGCCAAATTGAACTCATATTCTCTTCGGTGATGCTTTCGTCCGGAAGTTCGATCAAAAAATCAGCCAACACTTGTGACATTGCGCAAGTTCGCCCGCGATATTCAATGTGGTATTCGCTCAATTCGATAACGGATTGGAGGGGGAAAATGCTTAGTACCACGATGGAATGTGATTGAAAGTATGGCCTTCGTTTCCTAGCGAACATGACGACTGATAACGCCAGCTTCTCCATTTGTGGGTATCTTCTCTCCGCCTCGGTGAGAGTCTTGATGACGTAAAAAATTGGCCTCTACTCTCCCCGTTATTCTCGAATGAGCACTCCGCTTACTGCTGTGGTCGAGATTGTGGTATACAAGAAGAACGGCTCTCCCTCGATCGGCTTTGCGAGCACCAGCGGACTTGTAAGGTACTTCTTCAACTGCTGGAAAGCTTCTTCGCACTTATCTGTCCATTCGAACTTCTTGTTTCCTCGTAGAGTGTCGTAGAAAGGTAAACACTTGTTGGTAGACCGTGAAATAAAATGGTTGAGCGCATGTACCCTCCTAGCCAGTCTTTGGACTTCGCATTTCATCTTTGGTGAAACCATCTGGACAAGCGCGTCAATCTGCCTGGGGTTTGCTTCGATACCTCGATGAGTAACTAAGTAACCAAGCAATTCTCCCGATGTGACTGCGAATCTACACTTCATCGGGTTCAGCTTCATGTTGTGTAAGTTTAGCCGATCAAAACACTCCTCTAAGTGTGTTACGTGATCCTTTTCTTTAAGTGATTTCACCAGGATATCGTCTATGTAGACTTCCATCCTCTTTCCGAGTTGATTAGCAAACATTTTGTTCACTAAACGTTGATATGTGGCTCCAGCATTCTTGAGACCGAAAGGCATCACCTTGTAGCAATATATTCCGTGATCTGTAATGAAGGCTGTCTTTTCTCGATCACCGGGATTCATCAGGATCTGATTGTATCCGGAGAAGGCATCCATGAAGGACAAGAGTTTGTTTCGTGCTCCTCGACCAGTCGGTCTATATGTGGAAGTGGGAAACTGTCTTTTGGGCATGCTTTGTTCAGATCAGTGAAATCTACAAACACTCGCCACTTCCCGTTCTTCTTCTTCACGACTACTGGATTGGCCAGCAAATCCGGGTACTTTACTTCCGTGATTGATCCAACTTGCAAGAGCCTTTCGACCTCGTCATTGATAGCTTTTGCTCTTTTTGGCCCGAGTTTCCGTCTCTTTTGCTTTACTGGTTTGAAGGTTGGATCAATGTTCAGCTCATGACTGGCTATGCTGATATCAATTCCGGGCATATCTTCTGCTGCCCATGCGAAAGTGTCTATGTTTTTTTTTAAGAAGGAAACGAGCTCGTCCTTGATTTTCTCATCGAGTTTCGCTCCAATTTCCACGCACCATTCTGGGTGGTTATCGTCTATACATACTGAAATGGTAGGATCGTAGGTTGGTTCGACCGCTTCCTCCTCGCGATCCTCCACGATCTGTAATTGCTATAAGATTTTGGAGAGCTCTTTCACCGGCTCTCTCTCTGTATTCATTTTCTTGCGCTCTAACTTGGCTACAGGATCAGTGACAGGGTTCCTGAGTTTATGTGCAGCTAGGAAGCACACACGGGATTCCTTCTGATTCCCCAAGATTGTTTTTACTCCGCTCGGCGTTGGGAATTTTATGCAGAGATGGTAAGTTGAGGCTACGGCGCGCATTGAATTTAACCATGGTGTTCTGACAATAACATTATAGATCACCGGGTGATCGGCCACGGAAAAATCGACGATCTTGAGTACCCCTCCAGCTTGAACGGACAGCTTGATTGTTCATTGTTATTGTCATTTCTCCGGAGAATCCAGGCAGCGGTTTCGGGGTCGCCACTATGTCGGACAAATCGACATTCATTCTTTTGAGAGTTTCTTTGAAGATTATATCCACCGTACTACCTGTATCAACCAATACTCGCGCTACGTCACAGTCACCGATGATCAATTCAATCACAAGAGGATCGTCATGTGGTTTATCGATTCCGGTGGTTTCTCTTTCTTTGAATGAGATAACGTCATTTGGAAATTTGGAGGGCGCGGACCAATTAACGCTAATGTCGGCTCGTCATTGAAAAGCTTTAATCGACGAGATAATATCTGAGCAGTAGTGAGATCCGCCCATTATCATGTTTATCCGTCTTCTGGATCCAGATTGTAGTGCATCATCGTCTTGCATTTTTTTCTTAGGAGGATCTTTGTTCGCCTGCTCGGGACGGTTGGCGTTGATATCCATGTCGAAATATTTGAGACTAATGTCACCTTTAAGTTGGCCAGCCGCCAACTTTGCAGCGAGTTTTAAACCCAGGATACGGCAATTTGTAGTCGAGTGTCCGAAAATATGATGATGTTCGCAGAAAGTCATGGTCCACGTGTTGTTCCATGTTTCTTTTCCTCTGCCTTGGCCTCGTCCTCGGCCATAACCTGGCGAGTCAACTCGGTAACGGTGGACTCCTTTAAAACCTCCTTCGTGTTGAACATACCCCGAGCCTTGGTTACCCTTCCTGTTGTTCGGTGGGTTCGGAGAATGGGGAGAATAGTTTGCAGACTTTGCTTTTCCGTGCTTCTGGGCTAGGACCTTCATTTCTTCTTTGTTTGCCACAAAATCTGTTGCTCGATGCAACGCATCCTGAATCGTGGTCGGAGAGTTCAGTGCGATCTCCTTTCGAAAATCCGAGTCGAACCACATAGCTTTCTTCAATGCTTGTAACACGGCTTCGTCACTTATCCCTTCTACTTTTGACAGTACCGACTTGAACCGCTCGATGAAATTTTGTAAGGTCTCACATTGTCCTTGCCACATGGTCCATAGATCCCCGTCGGACGTTCGTCGCTCCTTAAATATAGCATAGTGTTTGAGAAATATTGCGGATAGTTGATTGAATTTGTCGGTCGAATTTCTTTCGAGCCTAGAGAACCATTGAAGAGCTGGTCCTTTAAGATTTTCAACCAATAGAAGACATTGCCCAACGTCTTCTTCGCATTCTCTAAAGCTTGCTTTTCCCATTGCTATCGCGAAGGCTGTCAGGTGTTCCTTTGGTTCAGATTTTCCTTCGTAAATTGGTATTTTCATTTTCCAGGGTCGAAAACTTTCGCCTTCGTGATTCGGATTGTGAAAGGAGTGTTTTGTGCTTCTTCAAGCACTCGATCAAGCTCAGGAGCCTTGCTGGTGGCCCTATGCATCTGAGATCGGATAGCTCTTATCTCAGCGGTGGGTCGCTCCATATCGGCTCGAATCTCAGCCATCTCCTCCTTCTGAGCTCGGATTGCCGCTTTTCGCTCTTCTTCGATCTGGGCTCGCTGGACCCAGAGAATATTCTTTTCTTCCTCGGTTGAATCTTGATCACGGCCGAGATCAGTACTGCATGGTTCAGCTAGTGCATGGCCAACACCTGCAATTTCGGGCTCGCTAAGATTCTCCACGTTGCGCTCGCCTTCTGGGTTTTCCTCCAGATTGATCACCGGATTTGTCCCATCCACAGCCTGTGTATTTGCTTCTTGCGCTCCCGCGTTCGGTTCGGCGGTTGTGGTTGTTTGATGCTGAGGCGGCAATCCTCCTTGGGTTCTTGGCGCGCCGATAGGTGTAGAAAAATCGAGAACCGTTTGGTGGAGGCGTCTTAGGTGCCGCTGAGTTAGATCCAAGCCCGAGCCAACTCGTCTAGCTTGGCTCACCGTTGCCAAGGCTCTCAGCTCGCCGTCATCGTGCGGTTCAGCTTATCTTGCTTGTCCGCCTTCTTGAGCAGCGTTTCTAGCATTGTCTTCATATAGGTCAGGATCTCCGGGCTTGTCTCCAAAGCTGCAAGTACTGGTGCATCTTTTGCTCCGGATCCGTCGGCTTCGGTATCCTGCGGATCGCCAGCTCGTCTCTCTCCGTTGTTGGTCATCGTTCTTCGAATCGGTTTTGCGGTGGTTTCTGGTGTAAGAAAATTTCAAATCCCCTCAGACGGCGCCAAATTGTGGGAGTCGAAATCAACACAATTATATTTGTCACGAAAATTTTAAGGGATCTGAAACTTCTGCGTATAAATCACGAAAACGAAGATCCAAAGATGGCTTTTATTGCTGTTTTGAAAGCTTTTCGTACAAGTGTTTGTGGAGCAAAAAGCTTAGAGTTTTGCTAAGTAAATTGCGGATCCGTTTTTCAAGGGATGTACATAGATATATATACTAGTTTTAAGTCGGCTAGCCAAACTCCTAAACAATAAGAAAAACTTCCTAATTCTTCGGGATTTTTCTTTTCGCAAGTCGGTTGTGATATTTTGGGCTTAGCTTCCAACTTCTTTCGATCTCGGCCTACCAAAGTTTCTTTGTTGCGAGCTCGGCCTTTCTCAAACTACTCTTCGTAACCTTGGGTTCGGCCCACTGTGGGAGTCGAAATCAACACAATTAGATTTGTCGGAGGTTTGTTCAGAGGGATGAACTTTCTGCGGATGAACCAAGCAAGCGAAGATCCAAAGATGGTTTTTATTAAGCTGTTTCGAAAAGCTTTCTCGTACAAGAGTTTGAGAGCAAACGTCTAGGGTTTTGCTCCGTAAATTGTGGATTCCTTTTTCAAGAGATGTACATGGATATATATACTAGTTTTAGTCGGCCAGGTCAATCCTAAAGAGATAAGGAAAGCTTCCTAATCCTTCGGGATTTCCGTTTTAGCAAGTTGGCTTGACTTCGTGGGCCTTTGCATCATTGTAGGCCGAAGATGGGCTTGTTGTCTTAGTATAGAAATGACTTCGGCCGCGTCGTCTTCTGGCTTCGTATAGAACTGACTTCGGCCAGACAGTTTCGTATGAAATTGGCTTCGGCCAGGATTGTCTTCGGCAGCTTTGACTTCGGCCAGATAGTTTCGTATAGAAATGACTTCGGCCAGGCAGCTTCGTATATAATTGACTTCGGCCAGGCAGTTCGTATGGAATTGACTTCGGCCAGACAGCCTCGTTGGCCGAAGTATCCGCTGGCCGAAGTGGATTGTTGGCGAAGTTTGCTGCGTGTTGCGTATTGCCGATGTGCCTCGTTTGGCCGAAGTCTCCAGTTTCACCGATGTGGCCGTGTTGGCCGAAGTGGCCAATCTCGCCGATGTGGCCGTGTTGGCCGAAGTGGCCAATCTCGCCGATGTGGCCGTGTTGGCCGAAGTGGCCAATCTCGCTGATGTGGCCGTGTTGGCCGAAGTGGCCAATCTTGCCGATGTGGCCGTGTTGGCCGAAGTGAACTGCGCCGAAGTGAAAATTAGGACTTCGTGGAGAGAAATCGGTAGCCGACTCGTAGCTTTACGAGTCCTTCTTTTTCTATTGAATGTATCATGACGTTCTGCTTTGTTTGTTGGTTTTGCAGTTCCTAACCCCATCCCAACGTGTCCTCCGGACGTAGTTGCACTTCGCGAGACCCTAGCTTCCGGGGAGTGTGATTGGCAGAGAGATTTCACTCTCGAAAGAGTAGAGAAAGCACGAGCTCAATATTTCGGTTATTATTTTCCAAGCTCAACTTCTTCGTCTTTCCCCACCAGTACATGGAGATCCATGGGAAAACGATCGTCGGTTCGTGAGAGGACGGAGGTTGAAACCCGAGCCACGATGGACCAAGCGGAGATTGGCCACACTAAAATCTTCGCCGAGCAGCTAAGTGCTGTCCTTGCTTTTCCCTCGGGCGACTCATCTGTAGAACCGTCCGCGCTGGCTCCGTCAATCCCCATCGTGAGAGAGGTTGTGTTGGGTCTTGGGCGATTGGACTTACCTCCGGTTCATCGCAGAAAGGGCAAGGCTGTGGCCACAAGTGAGGATGCCGATCAGGTGAGGCCAGCCGGAGACATGCCTCGGCAAAGGCTGATAAAGGGAAAGATCCTCATAAGGATGACGCTCCTGGACGAAAAAGGCGTAACGCACCGGTTTGTAATGTCACTGAGCATGAGCTACCTTCGGAGCCCGTATCTCTACCGTTCGCTTCTGAAATGGTTTGTGATGATGCGTCGGCATCGGCCATTCTCTTCTCCAAGATTCTCTCTAAGGAGGATTGCTTTCCTCCTCCCGATACTTTATCCCGGAGCAAACCATACGCCAAAATGTCTTGTCGTGGTACTAAGGTAGTTTGTGTTGACCTTCTTTTCTCCTACTTTGTTAGAAATGCGATGCCCGATCTCTCTTTTTCTCTCCGTTCAGTTCGTGGCCTCTATTAACAAGATGACGTCCGGTTATGAGGCGGACATCCGTAAGAACGCGAGGAGAGCTGAGCGTGCACGGAAAGTGGCCGAAGAGCTTCGAACCAAGCTTAACGAAGCCGAGCGCGAGCGCGATGCTTCAATGGAGATAGCGTCGAAATAGAAGGAGGACTTGGAGGCCGAGGTGGAGCTCCATAAGGAAAGGCGCGGTAGAGCCGATAATAGGATTCTTTACCTGGAGTCTTATCGGGTCCAGCAGGAGGCTCAAGTTCCGAGCTTCAGTGGATGTTAAGCTCGGATAGGGCCATGACCGACAAGAAGGTTGAACGGGCTGAGAAGGGGGCAATGCGCAGAATGGCCGAGAAGTTTCAATCTAAAGTCGACCGAACCAAGGAGAAGGTTAAGAGCTTGGGCGGATCGTCGAAGAACAACATGGTCGATCTTGCCCAAGTTGACGGAAACCTTGAACTCCTTGCGCTGCTCTGCGGTGACGAACCACCTTCATTGGATGCCGAAATCGAGAAACTCCAGGGATGGAGAGCGAGGTATGTGGGAGTCGAAATCAACACAATTAGAATTTGTCGGAGGTTTGTTAAGAGGGATGAAATTTCTGCGGATGAACCACGAACGGAGAGATCCAAAGATGGTTTTTATTAAGCTGTGTCGAAAAGCTTTCGTACAAGAGTTTGAGAGCAAAAAAGTCTTGGGTTTTTTTTGCTAAGTAAATTGCGGATCCCTTTTTCAAGAGATGTACATGGATATATATAGTCGTTCGAGTTAGCCAGGTCAATCCCAAAGGGATTAGGAAAACTTCCTAATCCTTCGGGATTTCCGTTTTAGCAAGACGGCTTTGCTTCGTGGGCCTTCGACCCATCGTGGGCCGAAGATGGGCTTGTCGTCTTCGTATAGAAATGACTTCGGCCGCGTCGTCTTCCAGCTTCGTATAAAAATGACTTCGGCCGCGTTGTCTTCAGTTTTCTTATAGAATTGACTTTGGCCAAGCAGTCTCGTATGATTTTGACTTCGGCCAAGCAGTCTCGTATGATTTTGACTTCGGCCAAGCAGTCTCGTATGATTTTGACTTCGGCCAAGCAGTCTCGTATGATTTTGACTTCGGCCAAGCAGTCTCGTATGAAAACGACTTCGGCCGAAATGAGCTCGTATCGTGCCTAAGTGGATTCGTATCATAGCCGAAGCGAGCTCGTTGGCCGAAGTGGATCGTGGCCGACGTGGAGCTTGGCCGAAGTGGGTCGTGGCCGAAGTGGAGCTTGGCTGAAGTGGATCATGGCCGAAGTGGACCGTGGCCGAAGTGAATCGTGGCCGAAGTGGATCGTGGCCGAAGTGGCCGAAGAGGAGCTTCTCCGTGTGCCGAAGTGACGCGTCTTCGTGTGCCGAAGTGACGTGTCTCCGTGTGCCGAAGTGACGCGTCTCCGTGCACTGAAGTGGCGCATTTTCATGTGCCGAAGTGGCTCGTCTCTCCGTGTGCCGAAGTGGCTCTTCTTTGTGTGCCGATGTGGCCATGTCTCCGTGTGCCGAAGTGAAGGCCTTCGGCCGAAGTGGGCTGTGCCGAAGCCAAGGCTTGCCGAAGTGAGCTGTTGCCGATGCCAGGGCTTGCCAAAGCCAAGGCTTGCCGATGCCAAGGCTTGCCGATGTGGGCTATTGCCGATGTGACCATGCCCCAAGGCTTGCCTAAGCGAAGACAAGGCTTGCCTAAGCGGAGACAAGGCTTGCCTAAGCGGAGACAAGGCTTTGCCTAAGTGGAGATAGAGCTTGCCTAAGTGAAGACTAAGCCTTGCCGAAAATGGAGCTGCTTTGACCAGAATGGCCTCTCTTTTGCTTAAGTGGACTCGTACAGAAATGACTTAGGCACAATTTCGGCCTCGTCCGATTCTTCGTATTTTCATACTTAACCATTTTCCATTGATCACAGCTGGGTGGGTTTTGACCCCAACAGTTAGCCCCCCAGCTCGGTAGTTTTCAGTGTGATAGTGCCGAGCTGGGATCAATGTGCCGTGTCGATTGGTACGAGCTGAGCTGACATGACGCTGAGTCCGTTGTTTTTGATATCTATCAGGTTCTCTGTCTTCAGACTGATAATTTTTTTTCCAGTAGAAATTTCTTCATTCAACTGTGTTTTGGCCCGATTCCCAATGCATGATGACATCATCTTTTGCTTTATGAGCCTATATATGCTCCCCCTTCTCCTCATTTCCTCTTCACTTCTTCACTTCTCAAAAATCTCAAGGTAACTTCTCTCCTCCCTTCTCTCTCCTCCTCTTGAAGATTTTTTTTTAGGTTGTTTTGTTGTTTTTTTTTTGTTGTCTCTGAAATTGTTTTCGGCCGGAGTCTTCTCTGCCGAAGTAATCTTTTGCCGAAGTGGTGCTCGGCCGAAATACTTTTTCGCCGAAGTAATTTCCTTTGCTGGGCGAAATGGAGAGTCCTTTCAATGTTAAAATCGAGATGGAGAATTGGAGTTCCGATTGTGTTAGGATTAGGCAAGACGCGAGCCTTCGGGCGTGTTCTTCAAAACGGCGAGTTTCTAAGGGCGGATACAAGCATAAGGCGCCTGATCCACCAGGATCTACTCTATCCACTGCTGAATCTTTGGAGACCCTCAGGCACCGTTTCAACATTTCCGAAGAAATTGACTTCATCCTTCCATCGCCATCGGATCGGGCCAGTGAGCCCCCAAAAGGGTTTTTGACCTTGTACGAGAGTTGTTTCTACATGTGATTCATGTGGTTCCCAATACCAGGGGTCATCCTTGGGTATCTGTGGAAGCATAGACTGGCTCTGGCGCAAATAACTCTGCGGGGAATTCGACACCTGGTTGGGATCGTGGTCCGCAGCTTCGAGTGTGGCGAAGAAGTCACCGTGGATCACTTGTTGAACCTGCTATCCTTCCGGACATTTCGCTCTAAGGATTTGCTTCTTTACTCCCTTTTGAACAAAGCTCACCACAAAATTATCGGAGGATTCCCAAGTAAAGACAGATATTGGGAGGATTATTTCTTCTTTGTGCCCATCTCCGAGGCTTCGGTTGGTGCAGATTGGGTTAACAAAATTAGGACCACATGGAGAAAAATCGGTAGCCAATCCATAGCTTTACGAGCTTTTCTGTCTTGTTGAACATGTCATGACTTTCCGCCTTATTTGTTGGTTTTGCAGTTCCTAATCCGCTCCCGACGTGTCCTCCGGACATAATTACGCTTTGTGAGACTCTAGCTTCCGGTGAGTGCGACTGGCAAAGAGATTTTATTCTTCAAAGAGTAGAGAGAGCGCGGGCACGATACTTTGGGTATTATTCTCCGAGTTCAACTCCTTCGTGTTCTTCTAGTAGTACGAAGAGAACCATGGGAAAAAGACCATATGTTCGCGAAAGGATGGAGGCCGAAAGCCGCGCCGCGATGGAGCAGGCAGAGGTCGGCCGAACTGAGATTTCTGCGGAGCAGCTAAGTGCTGCCCTTGCTTTTCGCTCGGGCGACTCATCTGTTGAACCGTCCGCGCTGGCTCCGTCGATCCCCATCGTGAGAGAGGCTGTGTTGGGTCTTGGGCGATTGGACTTGCCTCCGGTTCACCGCAGAAAGGGCAAGGCTACGGCTACAAGTGAGGATGCCGATCAGGTGAGGCTAGTCTAGAGATGTGTCCCGGCAATGGCTGACAGAGGGAAAGATCCTCGAAAGGATGACGCTCCTGGACCAAAAAAGCGTAACACATCGGTTTGTAGTGCCGCCGAGCACGAGCTGCCTTCGCAACCTGTTTCTCAGCCGTTTGCTTCTGAAATGTTTTGTGACGATGCGTCGGCCTCGGCCACTCTCTTCTCCAAGATTCTCTCCAAGGGGGATTGCTTTCCTCCTCCCAATACTCTATCCCGGAGCTAGCCATATGCCGAAATGTCTCGCCGTGGTGCTAAGGTAGTTTGCGTCGACCTCCTTTTTTTGTACTTTGTTGAAAATGCGATTCCCGATCTCTCTTTTTCTCTCCGTTCAGTTCGTGGCCTCTATTAACAAGATGACGTCCGATTACTGTGGGAGTCGAAACTCGCACAACCAAAACTTGTAAGGAGAATTTAGGGATTCGACAAAATTCTATGTAAAGGAACCAAGAACAGAGATCCAAAGATGGGTTTTATTATCTTAGCTGTTTTGAAAGCTGTTGCAAAGAATAACAAGTGTTTTTCTATGTCAAATTTCGGATCCCTTCCTCAAAGGGGTAGATGTCTTATTTATACAAGAACAAGTCGGCTAGGCCTGCTTCCTAAAGATATTTGGAAAAGTCCCTTTCTCTGGCTCGGATGTGGGCTTCTTTCTTAGGCTCGTCATCTCGGCCCACCAATCTCTTACGGCTCGTTGCCTTGGACATGTTAAGATATTGGGCTCGTCGTTCCACTGGGTCGTCGGTGAGCTGGCTCGTCATTTGTCTCGCCTGTTCCTCTCAATCCCGAGCCAGGTAGTTGGTTTGCCAACACGTTGGCTCGTCACCGTTCGTTGGTTTGCCAACATGTTGGCTCATCATTAGTTTCTTCATGCTACCGAGCCAAGTTTGGCTCGTCGCCATCTCTCCCTGCTTAGCCAAGGTGTTGGCTCGTTACTCCTTTCTCCTTGCTACCGAGCCAAGTGTTGGCTCGTCTCCTGCTTCTTCCACTGCCTAGCCAAGTTTGGCTCGTCGCCATCTCTCCCTGCTTAGCCAAGGTGTTGGCTCGTTACTCCTTTCTCCTTGCTACCGAGCCAAGTGTTGGCTCGTCTCCTGCTTCTTCCACTGCCTAGCCAAGTGTTGGATCGTCTCCAGCTTCTTCCACTGCCTAGCCAAAATGTTGGCTCGTCACCATTTCTTCCTGCCTAGCCAAGGTGTTGGCTCGTTACTCCTTTCTCCTTGCTACCAAGCCAAGTGTTGGCTCGTCGCCTGCTTCTTCCACTGCCTAGCCAAGTGTTGGCTCGTCTCCAGCTTCTTCCACTGCCTAGCCAAAATGTTGGCTCGTCATCATTCCTCCTTACTTCCAAGCCAAGTGTTGGTTCGTCGCCTAGCCAATCATTGCTTGCTTCTGCCGCCGAGCCAAGAGTTCGCGCTTGCTTGGCTAGCCTTTTCTCCATACTTAGTCTTATCAACAGTTGATCTCGATGAGGTGAAAACGGGCCCCAACAGTTAGCCCCCCAGCTCGGTAGTATTATTAATAATAGTGACGAGGTGAGAAGTCAAGATCGAGATCAACTCTCTTTGGGCTACCGAGCCAGCTTTGTGGTGAAGTTGTCATCCGGGTATTGACAAATGCCGAGCCAAACCGATAGTGTTACCGAAGTGTTTTATTTTCCGAGCCACCACTGGATATCTTATCGCCGAACCAACCCCTTGACGTACTGCTGATTCGTCCTCAATTTCATTGCCAAACCACTTTGGCCTGTGATATATTTGTTTTCTGCTGAACCGACACCTTTGTCATGCTGCCGAGCCCGCTTATCGTTCGTACGACCGAGCCACTTTGGCTCGTCATCTTTTCGTATTGCTTAGACTGCCGTTCGGCCGAGCCATATCCTTCTGATATAATGCCGAACCATCCCAATAAGTGATTCATTTTTCGGCTCGGCAACAATGTTTGCTTGAAATATCTCCATTCATGATTACAACTTTATTGGGAATCGCAAACGTTTTTGCGTGTTTCCGAGGCCGCGTGGCATCACGCGCTTTACTTTTATGCGTTTTTATATTTAGATTCTTGTTTCACTCCTCATAACTCACTACTCTTCATTTCTGAAAAATCAGGTATCTCTCTTCTCTCTCTTCTTCTCTCTCTATTCGTTTAAGTTGTTGGCTAGGTTTTTTTTTTAAATTCCTTTCTTCCCCGCCAACCTTAGTTTTCCGACCTATCTTCATACGCGGCTCGGCGGTTCTATGCGTTTTCCGATCCATCTTCATCCATTTCCGGCGAACGTCCGAATTTCCCGATCCATCATCATCCAGACTGCATCGTTACTTTGATCTCTTGTCGCCGAACCGGAATTCTTCACACCAAGGGTATTTTTCGAGCCGAGATTGCTCCAATTTCTGCTAAGTACCAATTCAACTCCGAGCCAGAAACATCAATGTCTCATATTGCCGAGCTGGAAGACTCTGTGGGTTCGGCAAATTCTGCCTCGTTGCTCGGACACAAGATGGTGTTGTCTCCACCAAGTACCGAGCCGGATGAACTCAATTCTCCGCCAGGCCAGCTGCAAATCGTCGCCCATCCTATGTTTGATGAGGCTTTTGATGCCGAGGCAGATGCCGAAGCGATGCTAATACAGAAAGCTCTCGAGGAATTCAAAGCCGAGCCGACGGAGTATGTTATCGACGAGGCAGAAAAGATACGGCTAGAGAGATTATTTTCGAGCCATCAAGCCAGTACGTCGACGAGGCGAAAACCCAAAAGGAAAACGCCCAAGAGATGACCTGACCCACCTGGTTCGTCGTTGTGCACTGCTGAGTCCTTGGAGGCACTGAGGCATCGATTTCATATTTCAGAAGGTGTCGAACTGGTTGTCCCTGCTCCAACTGACCGAGCTGAATCTCCGCCGCCTGGGTATTTCACTCTCTATGAGAGTTTCTTCTACGGTTGTCTGCTCTGGTTTCCGATCCCTAGCTTGATCGTTCGCTTTCTATACAAGCATGGGTTAGTGCCGAGCCAAATTACACCTCGTGGGATGCGTCACCTAGTTGGGATTCTGGTTCGGAGCTACGAGTGTGACGTGACTGTTCGCATCTCCCACCTTCGGCAGTTTCTTGAGTTCCGAAAGATTAAGAACTCCCGAGCCTACTACATCTCCAATAAGAAGCAAAGAAAAATAATCGAAGGCTTCCAAAGCAAGGATGGCGACTGGGGACACTATTTCTTCTTTGTTCCCATTAATGATGCTACGGTAGAAGCCGAAAGCATCCATTACGTCAAGTCGGAGTGGGGAGATATTGGTGGGCGAGCCGTAGACCCTTCAGGAGATTTACTAAGTTTTGCTTTGTAGCGAGCTGACCACCGTTTTCTTCTGTGTTTTTGCAGTTCGGCAGATTCTACCACGCTTCCTGGAAGACACGCTTACGCTTCGGAACACGCTTGCCGCTAGGAAGTGCCATTGGGAAAGACATTTTTCACTAAGAAGAGTCGAAAAAGCGCGAGCTATTTTCGCCGGTGTTGAAGTGTCCGACATCTCAGAGTCTGAATCTTCATTACCAAGTCCTCCGAGGAGAAATATGGGAAAAATATTGACGATCCGTGATAAACAAGCTCTGAAGGAGAAGGAAGAAAAAGAGGCAGCTGCCCGAGCTGATGAAACAGCTAAACCAGCTGAACAAGATGCCGAACCGGTTGCCGAGGTGCCTGGCCGAACCATGCCTGAAATGGAGGCACGTCTTCCCTCCGAGCCGCCAACCTTGGACGCCGAAACAAGGGATGCGCTTTCCGCTATTGTTCCTGTCGCTAGGCCTTCTGGCTCGGCGTTCGTCCAACACAAAGGCGATGGGAAGAAACGAGCTGCCTCTGAGCCAGACAAAGAAAAAACCAAGGAAAAACAGAAGAGAAAGCGCCAAAGGCATACCGATCCAACTCCTGCCGAGCCAAGGCCGGCGTCTCTTGGACAAGAAGGATCTGCGTCGATTTGTAACGATGCCGAGGCTTCAGCGACTCTCTTCTCGCAGGTTCGCTGCTCGGGAGACAGACTACCGCCTGTCGATGTCCTTTCTCATGGCGATTTGTACACGGACATGTCGCTCCGAGGCACCAAGGTATTTTGTAGATTCAATGTTTTACCAAGAAAAAGAACAAAACCTTAAGCGCTGATTGTTTCTTCTTATGGCCAGTTTGTTGCTTCCATAAACAAGATCGTCGCCGCCTTCGAGCAAGACGTGCGAAAGGACAGGCGCCAAATCGAGGATGCTCAAAAGGACGTGTCTTTTCTCCGAAGCAGAGTTGCCGAGCTGGAAGGCAAACATGCGGAAGAGCTGGCGACTGCCGCAGCTCGGATCGAGGCTCTCGAGAAGGACAAGACGTTCCTTAAGGAAGAGTGGAACAAAGCCGGTGATTTGGCAATGAGAATAGATCGCTCCAAGCAAAAAAAGGCTGCTGAAATCGAGTCCCTGAAGAGACAGCTCAAAGCCGTCCATGCTTTGCACGAGGCAAACGTCAAAAAGGCCCAAAAAGCAGCGAGGCGAGAGATGTCGGGGAGGTTTCAGGAGCGGCTTGTTAAGATCGAGAAAAGCATTGACGAGCTGAAAGCGGCAAAGGTGAAAGAGCTTGATTTGGCCCAAGTCGACAGCAATCTTCAGCTGCTTGAGATTCTGCAGAAAGAGGATGTACCTGCTCTCGACTCCGAGGTGTCGAAACTGACAGGATGGAGAGCTGACTTGGCCGACACGGCGGATGAGTTCGAGAAGATTGAGGCCGAGCTGAAGAAAGACCTGATGCTCTCACCCGTTTCCTCAGACTCCACTGGCACTCTCCTGGGAACCGAGCCAATGGAGAACACGGCGGCAACAGCTGGAGTTGTAGATTTTGCAGGTTCGAATGTTGGTACGCCGGGGATTGCCGATCTTGTCGCTGAGAAGCCTTCCGAGCCAGATCCTCTTGAATGATCCTTCTACTTGTCTTTTCTTTTTTGTTTAACTCGAGAACCTTCTCTTTTGTTTTGGTATATGTCCGTTTAAGACAAGCGCCTGGATGGCTTTATCCAAATCTTTTATGCGTCAATTGCTAAGTCTTGTACCGTTTGCCATTCGTTGGCATGAACTCTCTTGTCCTCTGCTGGAAGTACCTATCTATGTTTTCGTCCGTCTTTTTGATGTGATATTTGCAAACCATCTTTGTTTAGTGAAGAATATGGTTTAGTCTTTTTGGTGTCAGGTTAGGGTTTGCGGTGTTCCGGCTTACATTCCCGTTCTTTCGACAGTGAAGCATGTTTAAAATCTCATACTCACTTTTTAGGTCTAGTATTATGTTTCAGAGATGTTTATGACCAGTGTACCGAGAGGTGTTTACTGGGTTTTAGAGTTTAGGTTGAGTGTTAAGACTTGCGAGTTTTCGACTTACGGGTCCCTCTCAAAGATAAACTTGTAAGAATATCATCCAGGATATACCTTTTGGATATTAGATTAGGATATACCCAATCAAAGTTTGTATAGCGTGCTTTTATACCCGTAAGAGGGTGTTGAGAACCCTATCCCGTATAGCGATAGTGGTTAGAATCCATAACGGATGTGGTTGTTTGTCTATTGTGGCCAGCAACGGACGAGGTGATGAGTATCCATAAAGGATGTAAAGATGTAACTTGTGTAGAATAAGTGACACGAGTTGCGTTGCAAAAAATTTGAAGTTATTACCTTTAAAGAATGATGCGAGGTGTGGGAGTATACATGTATACGTACCCACTCCCCCCCCCTTTTTGAGGAGGGGGACAACTGAACCCATCCGAAGACGAGCTGCCTACGTACCCTTTTCAGGGATCAAGTCGTTCCGTAGTTCATGTGAAGTGATTTAGTGGTAATACCTCTTTAGGTGCATTGCGTTCCAAGATCTTGGTACCGGAATATCAGACATGTTTGAGAGCTCGTATACTCCGGGTCTGACTGTCTTGGTGATTTTGTAGGGTCCTTCCCAGTTCGCTCCTAGTTTGCCAGCGTTTGTTTCGGCTGTGTTCTGAAAAACTTTGCGGAGAACCAGATCACCCTCTTTGAACTTGCGACTTCTAACGTTGGTGTTGTAATACTTAGCCGCTGCCTGTTGATAATTTTGAATCCGAACCAGCGCTTGATCCCTTCGTTCGTTAACCAAATCCAACTCGTCGAGTAACATGAGGTGATTCAGTCCTTCGTGGCCTGAAAGAAGTCTACGGCGGACTCCAGGAAATTGCACCTCAGCTGGGATGACACATTCTGTACCGTAGACAAGAGCAAAAGGTGTTTCACCGGTGGCACGCCGCGGAGTGGTTCGGTGTGACCATAATACTCCTTCGAGTTCATCTGCCCAGCGTCCCTTCTTTGCATCAAGGCGTTTTTTCAGGCCATCCAGGATAGTCTTGTTTATTGCTTCTGCTTGTCCATTCCCTTGTGGATAGCGTGGCGTAGATTTGCTGAGTCGTATCTTCCATTTTTCACAAAAAGCTTCAAACCTTGTAGAGATAAATTGTGAACCGTTGTCTGTGACGATTTCGTAGGGAACTCCATGTCGGCACAGGATATTTTTCCAGACGAAATTTTCGACTTGGGCATCCTTTATGTTGGCGTAGGAATCTGCTTCTACCCATTTGGAGAAGTAATCTGTCAAAACTAGCAAGAACTTCTTCTGTTTGGACCGATGGAGAGG
Source organism: Pseudoturritis turrita (assembly GCA_900406555.1). Lineage (NCBI taxonomy): Eukaryota > Viridiplantae > Streptophyta > Magnoliopsida > Brassicales > Brassicaceae > Pseudoturritis > Pseudoturritis turrita. Next base: position 191,380 of record OVBL01000549.1, read on the forward strand.
TCCGACGATATCCATGGACCAACGCATGAAATGGTAGGGCGCTGAGATTGATGACAGCAACTCCGTGGGTTGATGAATCATTGGGGCATGTCGTTGGCATTTTCCGCACCTGGCAGAGAACTTCTCGCAGTCCTTCACCATTGTTGGCCAATAGTAACCATGACGCTTGATCTTGACTGCCAAAGCTCTTCCGCCGGAGTGATTGCCACACGAGCCACTATGGACTTCTTCCATAATGTTTCTTGCTTCGGCGCCTTCCATGCAAGCCATTAGTGGTCCTGAGAATCTCCACTTAAAGACGTTTCCATCTAAGAGAACATATCTAGCAGCTTGGGCTCTGAGTTTCCTGGCAGCCCACTTATCTGACGGTGCCTCGCCGTGCATGATATATACTCGGATTGCTCCTAACCATTCCTTGTCACATCCATAGTCCGTTTCTGTCTGTTGTGGGTCTTCCTCCATCTCCACTGCTTCACCTTCTGTCGGAGGCTCTGTTTCAGGTTCCTCTTCTATCTCAATTGCCTTGTCTTCCACCGACGGTGTCATGTTCCGGTCATCTAGATTGGTGGTGTCGGTGCTCCCCTTTTCTGCAAGGCTTGGGCCAGATATTCCTTCGGCTCGAACGGCTGTTTGGGAGCGAGTGACCGCGTTCACGGTGTCAGAGAGGCTGATACTTGGGTTTTTGATGAATTCCACTGGGATTATTCTTTTCAAATCCGGATCGGAGGTGGATGCGAGTGCTGCTAGCGCGTCTGCCGAAGTGTTTTCTCCGCGTGGTATCCGTGTTAATGTGAACTCTTCGAACTGTGCAGCCAGTCCTTTGACGATCTTTAGATAAGCTTCCATTCGGTCGTCTCTGGCCGTGTACTCGCCGCTGACTTGGTTGACAACAAGCTGTGAATCGCAGTAGGCTTGGATGTGCGAAACCTTGAGTCCCAGAGCAAGTCTCATTCCAGCAATCAAAGCTTCATATTCTGCTTCGTTATTGGATGCACGAAAACCCAGGCGGAATGACTGCTCAAGGATTTCGCCTGTTGGAGAGGTTAACCGTATTCCCACTCCGGATCCTTGTTTTGATGACGATCCATCCGTGTGAAGCCTCCATATTGTGCTCGGAGCCGGCTCTTCTATCACTTCCTCTGGGAGTTCTATCAAAAAATCGGCTAGGACTTGAGGTTTTGCGCAGGTTCTGCTTCGATACTCGATGTCATATTCGCTCAGCTCTATTGCCCACTTTGCCAATCTCCCAGACTGACTAGGGCTATGCAAGACGGATCGCAGTGGGAAGGTAGTCAAAACTACAATCGAATGTGATTGAAAGTATGGTCTCAGTTTTCGAGCGGACATTACCACAGACAATGCCAGCTTTTCCATCTGTGGATACCGTGTTTCAGCGTCGGTGAGAGTTTGACTAACATAGAAAATTGGCTTCTGCTCGCTGCTCTCTTCCCTAATGAGTACACCACTTACCGCCGTGGCCGAAACGGCCGTGTATAGAAACAGTGGCTCGCCTTCCACCGGTTTCGTAAGCACTGGAGGGCTGGCTAGGTACTCTTTCAACTGCTGAAACGCCTGTTCGCATTTTTCTGTCCATTCAAACTTCTTGTTCCCACGTAGCGTATCGTAGAAAGGCAAACATTTGTCAGTTGACCGAGAGACGAAACGATTCAGCGCGGTGACCCGTCCCGTCAGTCTCTGGACTTCGCGCTTTGTCTTCGGCGACACCATCTGTATGAGTGCGTCAATCTGCAGATTCAGTTGCTTGAAACATTCTTCTAGGTGAGCTACGTGATCCTCCTCCTCTAAAGACTTCACCAACATGTCGTCTATGTATACTTCCATTGTCTTCCCAAGTTGGCCAGCAAACATTCGATTTACTAATCGCTGGTAGGTGGCTCCAGCATTTTTGAGACCGAACGGCATGACCTTGTAGCAGTATATCCCGCGGTCTGTGATGAATGCCGTCTTCTCTTGATCGTCAGGGTTCATTAGGATTTGGTTGTATCCGGAGAAAGCATCCATAAATGAAAGGAGTTTGTTGCCTGCTGTCGCTTCCACCAATCGATCAATATGCGGTAGTGGAAAGCTGTCTTTGGGGCAGGCTTTGTTCAGGTCGGTGAAGTCCACGCATACACGCCATTTCCCATTTTTCTTCTTAACCACCAAAGGGTTAGCGAGCCAGTCTGGATACTTTGCTTCGACTATTGATCCCACACGTAGTAATCGTTCCACCTCGTCATTCACTGCTTGTGCTCTGTCCGGACCAAGTTTTCGCCTTTTCTGTTTGACGGGTTTAAAGGTTGGGTCCACATGCAGCTCGTGGCACGTTACGTTGATGCTGATGCAGGGCATATCTTCAGCTTCCCATGCGAAGGTGTGTAGGTTCTTTTTAAGGAAAGAAATCAGCTCTCCCCTTATCGGATCTTTCAGCTCGGCCCCTATTTCAACACAGCGTTCTGGGTGATTGCCATCTATGTTCACCGAGACGACGGGGTCGCAAGTTGGTTTGCTTTCCCTCTCGCGATCCTCCGTGATCTGTAATTGCTATAAGAGTTTTGCCAACTCCTTCTCGGGTTCCCTGTCAGTCTTCATCTTCTTTCTCCTGGTGGTGGTTTCTGTGACGGGGTTCCTAAGTTTGTGCTCGGCTAGGAAACAAATGCGGGATTCCTTTTGGTTTCCCCAAATTGTTTTGATTCCCCCAGGGGTCGGAAATTTGATGCAGAGGTGATAGGTCGATGGTACAGCTCGCATCGAGTTTATCCAGGGTGTGCCCATGATCACATTGTAGATTGCAGGATGATCTGCAACCGAAAACTCCACTATCTTGGTTACTTGTTCAGCTCGGACAGGGAGTTTTATTGTTCCAAGGGTCATGGTCGTCTCTCCCGAGAATCCAGTTAAAGGCTTCGGTGCGGCTGTGATTTTGTCCAGGTCTATGTTCATCCTTCTGAGAGTCTCCCGAAAGATCACATCTTTGGAGCTTCCTGTGTCTATCAGAACTCGGGCGACATCGTAATCATCAACGATCAATTCTATCACGAGGGGGTCATTATGTGGTCGGTCGATGCCGGTGGTTTCCCTTTCTTCGAACGAGATAACATCGTTGGGAAGTTTGGAGGGTGCTGACCAGTTTACACTCACATCGGCTCGCCGCTGGAAAGCTTTGATTGAAGACACCGTGTCCGAACAGTATTGTGATCCACCCATTATCATATTTATTCTTCTACGAGAACCTGACTGCGTTGCCTCGTCATCTCGTCTTCCTCGCTTGGGTGTATCATCATTTTGACTTATCTGGTTCGGCTGATCTTTTCCGCCTTCTTGCTCGAAGTCCTTTAAGCTGACTGCGCTACCGAGTTCTCCAGCTACCAGCTTTGCCGCAAGCTTCATTCCCAAGGTTCGGCAGTTGGCAGTTGAATGACCGTGCATGTGATGAAATTCGCAGTAAGCTTTTTCGTCGTACGAACTTTGACTCCGTGTCCATGTGTTCCAGGGTGTTTTGCCTCGGCTCGTTCCCACCTGGTAGTTGTGGGCTCCTCCAAAATTAGGTTTCTTGTGGTGTATATATCCGTTTCCTTGAATACTCTTCTTATGAGGAGGTTGGCTCGAGATTTGAAAAGAACGGTTCGTCGCTTTGGCGGCTCCATATTTCTGAGACAAAACCTTCATCTCCTCTTCGTTGACTATGAAATCTGAGGCTCGGTGCAGTGCGTCCTGGATTGATAGTGGTGTGTTCAGAGCAATCTCTTTTCGGAATTCGGATTCGTACCACAGAGCCCTTTTTAAAGCGAGCACAGCGGCCTTGTCACTTATGTCTTCAACTTTTGACATCACTGCTTTGAATCTCCCTATGAAGCTTCGCAATGTCTCCGTAGGCCCTTGAGTCAATGTCCATAGGTCGGCATCTGAGGCTCCTCGATCCATGAACATGGAGTAATGCTTCAAGAAGGCGGCAGACAGCTACTGGAAATCATCAATGGAGATCCGCTCTAATCTTGAAAACCATTGGAGGGCTGCACCCTTTAGATGTTCCACAAATACTAAGCAGAAACCGGCATCTCTCTCCGTTTCTCTAAAATTGGCTCGGCCCATTGCTATGATAAACGCCGTTATGTGTTCCTTTGGGTTGGTTGTCCCTTCGTAGACTGGGACTTTGATCTTTCCTGGGTCGGAGACCCTTGCCTTGGTAATTCGGGCTGTAAACGGTGTATTGTGCGCTTCTTCCAATACGCGGTCAATCTCTGGGACTTTACTGGTTGCCTTGTGCACCTGGGATCGGACGGCTTTCATCTCAGCAGTGGCTCGAATCAATGAGGCTCGGATTTCGTCCAACTCTTCTCTCTGGGCTCGGCTCGTTGTCCTCGGCTCGTCAGTGTATTGTGCCTGTCGTACCCACAAGAGATTTTCTTCCTCTTCCTCTGCCGAATTCCTGGCTCGGTTTAGGTTAATATTGCCTTCGCCGGCTCGGACTTGTGTCAGCGTTGGCGCAAACCCTTCGTCAGCGGGATTCTCCGTATTGTGATCTCCTTCCACGTGGCCCTCTTTGTCAAGGACGATCGTTGCAGCCGAACCATGATTGGTGTGTTGGTCGTACCCACCGCTGGCTTCTCTTGCTTCGTGAATCAGTCGACGTGGCTCGGTGATACTTGACCTGGTTGCCGCGGGTGTTTGTTCGTTGATGGGATACGGTGGTGGCAATCCTCCCAACGTCCTTGGTACATCTCGTGGTGTTGAAAAATCCAGGGCTGTCGGGTTTAAGCCAAGCCGTTTGGTGATTCCACTGACAGGTGGGTTCACCGCCGAACCCATGCCTCCGAATCGTGTGTTTCTGGCTCGGCTCTCCGTTGCCAGTGTCTCAATTCTCTCCGTCAGCGAGCTGTTCAGCTTTTCCTGCTCCTCGGCCCTCTTCAGTAACGTGGTCATCATGTTTCTCAACTCTGTCAGAGTTTTGGACGTTCCTTCCCGATTCGCCGGAGGCAGATTGGTTCCTGTTCCAAGAAGATCGACGCCAGTGTTGCTTGCATCGTCACCACTTCGATCTCCGTCGGTAGTCATCGTTTCAAATCTCGTATTCGGTGGTTCTTTGGTGTCAGAAAGTTTATGTCCCCTCAGACGGCGCCAAATTTTTGGAGTCGAAACTCGCACAACCAAAACTTGTAAGGAGAATTTAGGGATTCGACAAACTTCTATGTAAAGGAACCAAGAACAGAGATCCAAAGATGGTTTTTATTATCTTAGCTGTTTTGAAAGCTGTTGCAAAGAATAACAAGTGTTTTTCTAGGTCAATTTTCGGATCCCTTCCTCAAAGGGGTACATGTCTTATTTATACAAGAACAAGTCGGATAGGCCTGCTTCCTAAAGATATTTGGAAAACTCCCTTTCTCTGGCTCGGATGTGGGCTTCTTTCTTAGGCTCGTCATCTCGGCCCACCAATCTCTTATGGCTCGTTGCCTTGGACATGTTAAGATATTGGGCTCGTCGTTCCACTGGGTTGTCGGTGAGCTGGCTCGTCATTTGTCTCGCCTGTTCCTCTCAATCCCGAGCCAGGTAGTTGGTTTGCCAACACGTTGGCTCGTCACCATTCGTTGGTTTGCCAACATGTTGGCTCATCATTAGTTTCTTCATGCTACCGAGCCAAGTTTGGCTCGTCGCCATCTCTCCCTGCTTAGCCAAGGTGTTGGCTCGTTACTCCTTTCTCCTTGCTACCGAGCCAAGTGTTGGCTCGTCTCCTGCTTCTTCCACTGCCTAGCCAAGTTTGGCTCGTCGCCATCTCTCCCTGCTTAGCCAAGGTGTTGGCTCGTTACTCCTTTCTCCTTGCTACCGAGCCAAGTGTTGGCTCCTCTCCTGCTTCTTCCACTGCCTAGCCGAGTGTTGGCTCGTCTCCAGCTTCTTCCACTGCCTAGCCAAAATGTTGGCTCGTCACCATTTCTTCCTGCCTAGCCAAGGTGTTGGCTCGTTACTCCTTTCTCCTTGCTACCGAGCCAAGTGTTGGCTCGTCGCCTGCTTCTTCCACTGCCTAGCCAAGTGTTGGCTCGTCTCCAGCTTCTTCCACTGCCTAGCCAAAATGTTGGCTCGTCATCATTCCTCCTTACTTCCAAGCCAAGTGTTGGTTCGTCGCCTAGCCAATCATTGCTTGCTTCTGCCGCCGAGCCAAGAGTTCGCGCTTGCTTGGCTAGCCTTTTCTCCATACTTAGTCTTATCAGCAGTTGATCTCGATGAGGTGAAAACCGGCCCCAACAGTTACGAGGCGGACGTCCGTAAGAATGCCAGGAGGGCCGAGCGTGCACGGAAAGTGGCCGAAGGGCTTCGATCAAAGCTTACCGAAGCCGAGCGTGAGCGCGATGCTACGACGGAGATAGCGTCGATATGGAAGGAAGACTTGGAATCCTATCGGGTCCAGCAAGAGGCTCAAGTTGCCGAGCTCCAGCGGATGTTGAGCTCGGAGAGGGCCATGACCGACAAGAAGGTTGAACGGGCTAAGAAGGGGGCGATGCGCGGACTGGCCGAGAAGTTTCAATCTAAAGTCGACCGAGCCAAGGAGAAGATCAAGATCTTGGGCGAATCATCGAAGAACAGCGTTGTCGATCTTACCCAAGTTGACGGGAACCTTGAACTCCTTGCGCTGCTCCGCGGTGACGAACCACCTTCGCTGGATGCCAAAACTGAGAAACTCGAGGGATGGAGAGCGAGGTACACTGGTGCCGATGACGAGTTTGATAAGTTGGTCGCCTCGTTGGGGAACGGCCTAGTGGTCTCGCCGATCTCTGAAGACTCGGCCGATGTCGTGCTTGGTAATGAGTCTGTTGAGGCATTAGCGGCGGATGTCGGCATTCGCGTATTCTCCGGATCCAACAGGGGTAAGCTTGGTTCGAACGAATCCTCTGAATCTGAGACGACGGCCGAATCCTCCGACGATGAATAGGGTGTCTTCAAGGGGTAAGGTATGATGATGATGGGGAACTGCCCAAGTCATCATTTTAATTATGCTTTGACGTTATTTGGACATGGTGCCTAGATGGCTTTATCCATATTGACTTGTTATGTTTGTCTTGTGGCTTTGGCTTTGGTTGTGTCGTTTATTTGTTGTTGAAACTTATTGCTTGAATGCTTTTTTATCCAAGGAGGACTAATCCATTTTGCTATAGTTTGTGCTAGTGTTAATACCGATGGTTCGTTTTTTTTCTTTTTCATTTTGAATGATTACGTTAGCGTAAGCATACTTGCTTCGATTATGAGCACAGGCGTTTTGACCAACGATTTGTTTGTTGGGTTTTCGGATGAACATTTCGGTTTGCGGATATGCTACAGTATGCGTATCCGCTCCGACAATGGACACGTAGTACTGTTGCGACCAACGATTTGTTGTTGGGTTTAGGATGAACATTTCGGTTTACGGATACGCTACCGTAAGCATATGCGCTCCGTCAATGAACATGTAGTACTGTTAGGACCAACGATTTGTTGTTGGGTTTAGGATGAACATTTCGGTTTACGGATACGCTACCGTAAGCATATTCGCTCCGACAATGGACATGTTATTTATATAGCGCGTGCTTTTAATTCGCTAGGATGTAGTAGTTAGATCCGTAAAGGATGTAGTAGTTCGTTGCTGTGGCCAGCAGCAACGAGGGTGAAGAGAGGTGCCTGTTTTAGTTAGGACTTTAAGTGATTCGTGAAAGGTGCGTATGTGATGCCTGTTTCCGTTAAGGCTTTAGTAACCCGTGGAGGGTGTGATATGAAGAAAATAGCTTTGAGAAGCTTGCATTGAGTAGACGCGGAGTCTATTACAAAGGTGGGAGTATACGAGTATACGTACCCACTCCCCCCCTTTTTTTAGGAGGGGGCAGCTGAACCCATCCGGAGACGAGCTGCCTACGTACCCTTTGTAGGGATCAAGCCGCCCCGTAGTTCATGTGAAGTATCCTAAGTATAGTACTTCTTGAGGTGCATTGCGTTCCACGATCTTAGTATTGGGACGTCAGACATGTTGGCGAGTTCGTACACTCCGGGTCGGACTACTTTCGTGATTTTGTAAGGTCCTTCCCAGTTTTCTCCGAGTTTGCCGGCATTTCGCTCAGCAGTATTCTGGAAAACTTTCCGTAGGACCAGGTCTCCTTCGTAGAACGGTCGATTTCGTACGTGAGAGTTGTAGTATTTTGCCGCTGCGTTCGGGTAATTCTGAATTCGGATCAAGGTTTGATCCCGTCTTTCGTCGATCAAGTCCAACTCATTAAGCATCAACAAGTGATTGAGTCCTTCTTGTTCTGGGAGTAGTCGTCGGCGGACTTTAGGAAAATTTATCTCTGGTGGAATGATGCATTCTGTCCCATAGATGAGAGCGAACGGAGTTTCGTTGGTTGCTCGTCGCGGTGTCGTTCTATGAGACCACAATACACCTTCCAGTTCATCGGTCCATCGGCTTTTCTTCTGGTCGAGGCATTCCTTGAGACCGTCGAGAATTGTTTTGTTTATTGCTTCAGCCTGGCCGTTGTCTTGTGGATATCGTGGGGTGGATTTGCTTAGCCGGATCTTCCACTTCTCGCAGAAAGCTTCGAACCTTGTGGAAATGAACTGTGATCCATTATCGGTGACGATCTCGTATGGGACTCCATGTCGGCATATGATGTTCCTCCATACGAAACTTTCGACTTGTGCGTCCTTGATGCTGGCATATGAATCTGCCTCCACCCATTTTGAAAAATAGTCTGCCAGGACCAATAAGAATCGTTTCTGCTTTGACGGATGTAAAGGTCCGACGATGTCCATGGACCATCGCATGAATGGATAGGGCGATGATATCGAAGAAAGCATCTCGGTCGGCTGATGAATCATTGGTGCGTGACATTGACAGTTCTCGCACCTGGACGAGTATTTCTCGCAATCTTGTATCATGGTCGGCCAGTAATAGCCGTGTCGTTTGATTTTTATTGCCAAGGCTCGTCCTCCCGAGTGGTTACCACAGGAGCCACCGTGGATGTAACACCCCCGATCGGCGTCCCATACCACCAGCCGCAGATATCAAAACCCAGCATCCTCGGATGGTCGGTCCTAAGTCTCTAGAACAAATCCAGAGCCTCGAGTCCAACTATCCTAGGACACTTTCCCATCTATCCAGACCCAAGGCTTGCCAACCCGGATCTAAATAAATGGTTGGTACGCCCGGACAAGGCTTATATCATTAAGTTCCCACAAGGAAAATTTTCACAAAGCCTCTGTATTTCTTTTACATTGCTTAAGCAGCGGAAACCAAGTTTCAAACACGATTTACATACAGCGGATCCATTCGGAAAATACCAAACATACTGAAAAGTAATATCTTACAAGCACACCGGAAACTACTTCTGGCTTCCTAACGTCCGAATCCCTCTACAAGCCCCCGTCTATGGTTTCCTGCAAAACAAAGGTGGAATCATGAGTAATATAATATTACCCAGAGAGGCCAGGCCGGCTAAAGAAACGTTAGTCCAGTCCCAACCCCAAACCCAATTTACCAAACGGAACACATTCAATCAACATGCAATCAACACGCAAACAAGACAAGGCAAGCACATCAAGTAATCACTCATTTGATTACTACTACCAAGTCTATATGCAATGCAAGTTCTCTCTCGTTCAATAAGGCCATGCGGTCCGTCACCATTCTCGGTACATTCACATTGGGTGGCCGGCCACAAAGGCCCGCACACCACCCCTGGTTCCTCTTGAACCCTCAATGCATCATCATGCATTACCATGGTTCTCTGGTTGCGACCCAGAGTCACATCCATGGTCTGCGCAGGATATCCCATAGCCACCCAGCCGTTACCCGCGACTTTCCCGAGAACGTCTACCATCTTACATTCATTAAGTTATTAATATGCATGCATCCAATGATAACATGCAAATAACTTCTACACAACACAACCAAGTATTAATCACATCCTGACCATGCTCCTCAAGCCTTAGTCGTGATCCTATACAAGGTAAACATGCATTCACACAGAACAAGTATTAATCACATCCTGGCTAGGTTACACCACCCATAGCCGTGATCCTATACAAGTTATACATGCATTCACCACCACAATTTAATCATGCAATCAATCACAATCACAGATTAACACGCATGAAAGAAGCACATCACACAATCACTCAAGCAATCAACAAGCATGGAAAAGTATTAGCAAGTCATTCATGCCATCTACTCGTATTGATCCCATAACTCCTTGACTAAATACTACCAAGTTCCATGATTCCTAATCCTCAAGCAATTTCTTCCATACTGCCCGTATACCCAAATACATACTACCATTCAATCAACCCGTTCATTCATCAATGTGAAGAACGCATGCAACACTCATAGAAACTGGTTTACCCTAGATCATAAATAAACTTAAATACGTCTAGGTGATTCCCATAAAGCAAAATACGTGTGATCTACTCATCACCACACGTCACCCGGACTCACCAACTTGGCTTAGGAACGGCTTCCTTTGGATCCAGCAACCTGAACTGGAAAATATGCCTACCTTAGGTAATATTCTTAGATAGAATTTATTAAGGATTTGGATCTAGCAACCCTTACCAACCGCGGCTATACAACCCTTTTTGATTCGGGCAGAGTTTCCCTTAGCTCCTCCTTGAAAACCCTTTTCTAAACTCTCGGATTACTCACGCTAATCCTTTAGTCACTTGCTAAACTTCTCCCAACGTTTACCCGAACTCATCCATTGAAAGAGTTTGAGTGAAACTGGGTAATATGGACAGGTTAGCGTTTTGGTACGGTGAGTTAAGGTCTGGGTAGGTTTCCTTGGCTAAAATCTTCAGAGCTTCGCTGGAAGAGATTCTGGGTGCAGAAACACGACCCTTGGGTCGATATTTATACAAATTCTGATCGTCCATGCAGGCTGCCGTGTGTCCAGTCGGGTGTCACAATATTCACCAGCTGCCGAACCACTTCCATGCGGGTGAACACCTGGTGCGGTACGTGTCGAACCAGCGCTACACGTGTCGAGCCTGCTCCCCATGCACCCGACGCAACTTGGCTTGGAATTTCTCGACCCTGGGTAGTGATTTTGTGACCCACGGTCACGACTGCCCAACCACATATGATATCCGGATGTCCCGCGTAATGCTTCTGCCGACCTGATTTGCTGTTGTGGTTCGATTGATCAGTCCTAGTATGATCTGTCCGACCCAATGTGCCATCCGTGGTACGATCTGTCCGACACAAGGACCATCCGTGGTACGATATGTCCGACCCAAGGTACCATCCGCGGTACGACGTCTTGACCCACAAATTTTTTTCTTCAACCCAAAGTCAGATTCCCTCGACCCAACCTCAAAATTTTTCGACCAACTTTTCCAGTCTAACTCCTTAAGGTTTTCTTTAACCTTCCTTTCCTTAATCTTTTGGGATTTTAGGACCTTCTTTTCATTAATCTCCTTACCGCCTGTCGGGGTCACTACAGTGGACCTCCTCCATGATTGCCCTTGCCTCCTTTCCTTCGACGCAGGCGAGTAATGGCCTCGAGAATCGCCATTTCAAAACATTACTGTCGAGCAAGATGTAGCGCGCTGCTTGCGCCCGAAGCTTTCGGGCTGCCCATTTTTCTGAAGGTAAGATACCATCGCAGATGTATCCACGGATGTCTTCAAGCCACCCTTTGTCGCAGCCATACCGTATGCCCGTACACGCTCCATTCATCTTGACGACTCCAGTTTCGTGGCAGGGGTCGACGTTGGAAGGGAGGGTCGTAAAGTCCTCGTCCATAGATGTTGCTTCTTTTGCAGCCTTCGCAGGATCTTTGTCCTCGACGACTGCATCTATTTCCATCCGAGAGGCCTGTCTTTCGTCTGCCGCATATGTCTCGTCCTGGACCATTGAGCCGTTGATTACTGCTTCGCGTTCGTCAGTGTCATCTCCAGCATTGTCCGGTGCACAGGCTTTCTCCCTTGTAGTCCTGGCGGCTTGGGATCGCGTAACCATACTCACTGTTTCTGGAAGAGTGATGCTCGGGCGTTCGATGAATTCCACCGGAACAACTCGTTTCAAGGCTGGATCAGAAGTGGATGCGAGGGCGGCCAGTGCATCGGCCGAAGTGTTTTCTCCTCGTGGAATACGCGTGAGTGTGAACTCTTTGAACTGTGCAGTCAAGTCTTTGATGACTTTCAGATACACCTCCCTACGAGCATCTTTTGTTGCGTATTCCCCGCTGAAATGGTTCGCGACTAACTTGAATCGCAGAACGCGTGAATGCAGTCAATCTTGAGTCCTCGCGCAAGCTTTATTCCGGCAATGAGGGCTTCGTACTCTGCCTCATTGTTGGAGGCGTGAAAACCTAGGCGGAAGGATTGTTCAAGTATCTCGCCCATTGGTGACGTTAGACGTATCCCGACCCCTGAACCATTTTTGGATGATGAGCCGTCAACGTGAAGTTGCCAAGTCGAATTCGGGTTTCCTTCGGTGGGGCTCTCCTCCGGAAGCTCGATTAAAAAATCAGCAAGCACTTGCGATTTTACGCAGGTTCGTCCGCGATACTCGATGTCGTACTCGCTGAGCTCGATAGCCCAGTTGGCCAATCGCCCGGATTGGCTTGGGCTGTACAAAATCGATCGTAGGGGTAAAGGACTGAGGACCACAATGGAGTGTGATTGGAAGTACGGCCTTAGTTTCCTGGCAGACATGACCACCGATAGAGCCAAATTCTCCATCTGCGGGTATCTTGTCTCTGCGTCGGTGAGGGTCTTACTGACGTAAAAAATTGGTTTCTGCTCGCCCCATTCGTCGCGAATGAGCACTCCGCTTACTGCCGTGGTGGAGATTGCGGTGTATAGGAAGAGTGGCTCTCCCTCGACTGGCTTTGCAAGCACCGGGGGACTGGCGAGATATTTCTTCAACTGCTGGAAAGCCTCTTCGCACTTCTCTGTCCATTCGAATTTCTTGTTTCCTCGTAAAGTGTCGTAGAACGGTAAGCACTTATCGGTGGACTGCGAAATAAATTTGTTGAGTGCAGCCACCCTGCCAGGCAGTCTCTGTACTTCACGTTTTGATTTTGGGGAAGCCATCTGGATGAGGGCGTCGATCTGCTTTGGATTTGCTTCAATTCCGCGATGGGTAACTAAGTAACCAAGAAACTCGCCGGACGTGACTGCGAATCTACACTTTGTCGGGTTGAGCTTCATGTTGTGCGAGTTGAGCTGTCGGAAACATTCCTCCAAATGTAACACGTGATCCGTTGGCTCTAGCGATTTCACCAGCATGTCGTCTATGTAAATCTCCATCGTTCTTTCGAGTTTATTAGCAAACATCTTGTTTACTAAGCGCTGATATGTGGCTCCGGCGTTCTTGAGGCCGAAAGGCATCACCTTGTAGCAATAGATTCCACGATCCGTAATGAAGGCTGTCTTCTCACGATCGTCGGGATTCATTAGAATCTGATTGTATCCAAAGAATGCGTCCATGAAAGATAAGAGCTTGTTACCGGCCGTTGCTTCGACCAGTCGGTCAATGTGTGGTAGTGGGAAGCTGTCTTTCGGGCACGCCTTGTTTAAATCGGTGAAATCGACGCACATCCGCCATTTTCCGTTCTTCTTTTTTACCACAACAGGATTCGCCAGCCAATCCGGGTACTTGACTTCCATTATCGACCCGACTCGTAAGAGTCTTTCGACTTCGTCGTTCACTGCTTTCGCCCTGTCAGGACCCAACTTTCTCCGTTTTTGCTTGATTGGTTTGAAGGTTGGGTCGATGTTCAATTCGTGACTGGTTACGCAGATATCAATTCCAGGCATATCCTCTGCTGCCCACGCGAAAGTGTCCACGTTTTCTTTTAGGAATGAAACCAGCTCGTCCTTGATTTTTTCGTCGAGGCCGAATCCAATCTTTACGCATCGTTCCGGGTGTTCGTCGTCGATACAAACTGATATTACGGGGTCGCAGGGCTGTTCGGCTGGTTCTTCTTCGCGATCCTCCGCAATCTGTAATTGCTATAAGAGCTTGGAGAGCTCTTTTACTGGCTCCCTGTCTGTCTTCATCTTCTTGCGTTCTGACTTGGCTATTGGATCGGTGACAGGATTCATGAGCTTGTGTGCAGCTAGGAAGCATACGCGGGACTCCTTCTGACTTCCCAAAACCGTTCTGACCCCGCTCGGTGTTGGGAATTTGACGCAGAGATGGTAGGTCGAGGCTACGACGCGCATTGAGTTTAACCATGGTGTGCCAACGATGACGTTATAGATTGCTGGGTGATCGGCTACCGAGAACTCGACTAGCTTGATGACACCCCCAGCTTCTACAGGCAGCTTGATCGTCCCGATTGTCATCGTCGTTTCTCCGGAAAATCCAGTCAATGGTTTAGGGGTAGCCACTATATCGGACGGATTGATATCCATTCGTTTGAGAGTTTCTTTGAAGATTATGTCCACTATGCTGCCCGTATCCACCAGCACCCGAGCTACATCATAGCCACTGATGATCAACTCAATTACGAGAGGGTCATCGTGTGGTTTGTCGATTCCGGCTGTTTCTCTTTCTTTGAATGAGATTATGTCATCTGGGAACTTGGAGGGTGCGGACCAGTTAACGCTGACATCGGTGCGTCGTTGAAAAGCTTTAATCAACGAGACGGTATCAGAGCAATAGTGAGATCCACCCATTATCATGTTGATCCGTCTTCTTTGTCCAGATTGTGGGGCTTCGTCATTTTGCCTCCCTCGCTTAGGAAGATCTTCATCTGCCTGCTCGGGGCGGTTAGCGTTGGTATCCATGTCAAAGTCCTTGAGGCTGATATCCCCTTTGAGTTTGCCAGCCGCCAGTCTTGCAGCGAGTTTCAAACCTAGGATACGGCAATTTGCAGTCGAGTGTCCGAAGATATGGTGATGTTCGCAATAATCCGCTTCATCGTAAGTTCCTTGGCCCCTGGTCCACGTGCTACTCCATGTACCTCTTCCTTGGCCTTGACCTCGTCCTTGCCCATAGCTTGACGAATCAACTTGGTAGTTATGGGCTCCTTTGAATCCCCCTTCGTGTTGGATGTATCCAGGGCCTTGGTTGCCCTTTCTGTTGTTCTGTGGGTTCGGAGGAGAGGGAGGGTGGTTCGTGGACTTCGCCTTTCCGTGTTTCTGGGCTAGGATCTTCACTTCTTCTTCGTTGGAGGCAAAGTCCATCGCTCGGTGCAATGCATCCTGGATCGTGGTTGGAGGGTTCAGCGCAATCTCCTTCCGAAAATCGGAGTCGAACCACAGGGCTTTCTTTAACGCTTGCAGTGCGGCTTCGTCACTTATTCCTTCTACCTTTGACAGTACTGACTTGAACCATCCGATGAAGGTTCGCAATGTCTCGTTCTGTCCTTGCCCCATGGTCCACAGATCCGCATCGGATGTTCGGCGTTCCATGAATATAGCATAATGTTTAAGGAACGCCGACGACAGCTGATTGAAATTGTCGATCGAGTTTTTTCCCAGCCTGGAGAACCATTGGAGAGCTGGGCCTTTTAGGTGCTCAACAAACAAGAGACATTGTCCAGCGTCTTCTTCTCCTTCTCTGAAGTTTGCTCGTCCTATTGCTATTGCGAAGGCGGTCAAGTGCTCTTTTGGATCAGTTTTACCTTCGTAGACTGGTATCTTCATCTTCCCCGGATCAGAAACCGTTGCCTTAGTGATTCGAGTCGTGAATGGGGTGTTCAGGGCTTCTTCAAGCACTCGGTCGAGTTCGGGAGCCTTGCTAGTAGCCCTATGCATCTGAGATCGAATGAATTTCATCTCGGCGGCAGCTCGCTCCATGCCTGCTCGGATTTCGGCCATCTCCTCCTTTTGGGCTCGGATTATCGCTTTGCTCCCTTCCTCGATCTGGGCTCGCTGGGCCCAGAGGATGTTCTCCTCCTCTTCGGTGAGGTCCTGATCATGGCCAGGGTTGGTGTTGCTTTCTTCGTTTCAAGTTTGGGTCGCACCCGTGAGTTCAGCTTTGCGGCGGTGTTCCGAGTCGTGTTCACCCTCCGGGTTGTCCTCCAGGTTGATCACTGGATTCGTTCCGCCCATAGTCTGCGTGTTTGCCTCCTGTGGTGTCGCGTTCAGTCCAGCGGTCGTGGTTGGTTGGTTTGTAAGGAGCAATCCGCCTTGGGTTCTCGGCGCATGGTGGGGTGTTGAGAAATCGAGGGCCGTTGGGTTGAGACGTCTAAGAGGGTGCCTCATTAGGTCAACTCCTGAGCCTCTGCCACGGGCTCGGCTCGCCGTTGTAAGGATTTCGAGCTTATCGGTCATCGTTGTCTTTAGTTTATCTGGGCTCGTCTCCACGACTGCAGGCGTTGGTGTATCAGTTGCTCCAGATCCATCGATCCCCGTGTCCTGCGGGTCGTCGGTTCGTCCGTCGCTAGTCATCATCTTCGAATTGTTCGTGCGGTGGTTCCTTGGAGTAAGAAAGTTTCAAATTCCCCCTCCTTCTAGCGCCAAATTGTGGGAGTCGAAATCAACACAATTAGAATTTGTCGGAGGTTTGTTAAGAGGGATGAAATTTCTGCGGATGAACCACGAACGGAGAGATCCAAAGATGGTTTTTATTAAGCTGTGTCGAAAAGCTTTCGTACAAGAGTTCGAGAGCAAAAAAGTCTAGGGCTTTTTTTGCTAAGTAAATTGCGGATCCCTTTTTCAAGAGATGTACATGGATATATATAGTCGTTCGAGTTAGCCAGGTCAATCCCAAAGGGATTAGGAAAACTTCCTAATCCTTCGGGATTTCCGTTTTAGCAAGACGGCTTTGCTTCGTGGGCCTTCGACCCATCGCAGGCCGAAGATGGGCTTGTCGTCTTCGTATAGAAATGACTTCGGCCGCGTCGTCTTCCAGCTTCGTATAAAAATGACTTCGGCCGCGTTGTCTTCAGTTTTCGTATAGAATTGACTTCGGCCAAGCAGTCTCGTATGATTTTGACTTCGGCCAAGCAGTCTCCTATGATTTTGACTTCGGCCAAGCAGTCTCGTATGATTTTGACTTCGGCCAAGTAGTCTCGTATGAAAATGACTTCGGCCGAAACGAGCTCGTATCGTGCCTAAGTGGATTCGTATCATAGCCGAAGCGAGCTCGTTGGCTGAAGTGGATCGTGGCCGAAGTGGAGCTTGGCCGAAGTGGACCATGGCCGAAGTGGAGCTTGGCCGAAGTGGATCGTGGCCGAAGTGGACCGTGGCCGAAGTGAATCATGGCCGAAGTGGATCGTGGCCGAAGTGGCCAAAGAGGAGCTTCTCCGCGTGCTGAAGTGACGCGTCTCCGTGTGCCGAAGTGACGCATCTCCGTGTGCCGAAGTGACGTGTCTCCGTGCGCCGAAGTGGCGCGTTTCCGTGTGCCGAAGTGGCTCGTCTTTGTGTGCCGATGTGGCCATGTCTCCGTGTGCCGAAGTGAAGGCCTTCGGCCGAAGTGAAGGCCTTCGGCCGAAGTGGGCTGTGCCGTAGCCAAGGCTTGCCGAAGTGAGCTGTTTCCCAAGCCAAGGCTTGCCGAAGCCAAGGCTCGCCGAAGCCAAGGCTCGCCGAAGCCAAGGCTTGCCGATGTGGGCTGTTGCCGAAGCCAAGGCTTGCCGATGCCAAGGCTTGCTGATGTGGGCTGTTGCCAAAGCCAGGGCTTGCCGATGCCAAGGCTTGCCGAAGCCAGGCCTTGCCGAAGTGGGCTATTGCCGAAGCCAAGGCTTGCCGAAGCCAGGCCTTGTCGAAGTGGGCTATTGCCGAAGCCAAGGCTTGCCGAAGCCAAGGCTTGTCGATGCCAAGGCTTGCCGATGTGGGCTATTGCCGAAGCCAGGGCTTGCCGAAGCCAAAGCTTGCCGAAGCCAAGGCTTGCCGATGCCAAGGCTTGCCGAAGCCAGGCCTTGCCGAAGCCAGGCCTTGCCGAAGTGGGCTATTGCCGAAGCCAAGGCTTGCCGAAGCCAAGGCTTGCCGAAGCCAAGGCTTACCGAAGCCAAGGCTTATCGATGCCAAGGCTTGCCGATGTGGGCTGTTGCCGAAGCCAGGGCTTGCGGAAGCCAAGGCTTGCCGATGCCAAGGCTTGCCGATGCCAAGGCTTGCCGATGTGGGCTATTGCCGATGTGACCATGGAGCTGCTTTGACCAGAATGGCTCTCTTGTGCTTAAGTGGACTCGTACAGAAATGACTTAGGCACAATTTTGGCCTCGTCCGATTCTTCGTATTTTCATACTTAGCCATTTTCCATTGATCACAGCTGGGTGGGTTTTGACCCCAAAAAGGTACGCTGGTACCGACGACGAGTTTGACAAGTTTGTTGCCTCATTGGGGAATGACCTAGTGGTCTCGCCGATCCCTGAAGACTCGACCGACGTTGTGCTCGGCAACGAGTCCGTTGAAGCATTAGCGGCGAATGTCGGCGTTCACGTATTCTCTGGATTCAACAGGGGTAAGCTTGGTTTGACTTTGCTTGGTTCGAATGAAGCCTCCGAATCCGAGACGACGGCCGAATCATCCGATGAAGATGAGGGTGTATCTTCAAGGGGTAAGGTATGATGACGATGGGGATCCGCCCAAGTCATCATTTTATTTATGCTTTGATGTTATTTGGACATGGTGCCTGGATGGCTTTATCCGTATTGACTTGTTATGTTTGCCTTGTGGCTTTTGCTTTGGTTATGTCATTTCTTTGTTGTTGAAACTCGTTGCTCGAATGCTTTTTTATCCAAGGAGGACTGATCTGTTTTGCTATATCTTGTGTTAATGTCAAGGCCAACGATTTATTTGCTTCATTTGGAATTATCACGTTAGTGTAAGCATACTTGCTCTGATTACGAGCACATGTGTTTTGACCAACGATTTGTTTGTTGGGTTTTCAGATGAACATTTTGGTTAACGGATACGCTACCGTAAGCATATCCGCTCCGACAATGGACACGTAGTACTGTTGCGACCAACGATCCGTTTGTTGGGTTTAGGATGAACATTTCGGTTTACGGACATGCTACCGTAAGCATATCTGCTCCGACAATGGACATGTAGTATTGTTATGACCAACGATTTGGTTGTTGGGTTTAGGATGAACATTTCGGTTTACGGATATGCTACCGTAAGCATATCCGCTCCGATAATGGACATAGACATTTATATAGCGCATGTTTTTAATCCGCTAGGATGTAATAGTTAGATCCGCGAAGGATGTAGTAGTTCGTTGTTGTGGCCAGCAGCAACGAGAGTGAGATGAGGTGCCTGTTTAGTTAGGACTTCGAGTAATTCATGAAGGATTCAAATGTGATGCCTATTTCTGTTAAGGCTTTAGTAACCTGTAAAGGTTGTGATATGATGAGCATTGCTTCGAAAAAGCTTGCATTAAGTAGGCGCGGAGTCTATTACAAAGGTGGGAGTATACGAGTATACGTACCCACTCCCCCCTTTTTTGGAGGGGGGGGGGGCAGCTGAACCCATCCGTAGATGAGCTGCCTACGTACCCTTTGTAGGGACCAAGCTGCCCCGTAGTTCAAGTAAAGTATCCTAAGGATAGTACTTCTTGAGATGCATCGCGTTCCACGATCTTGGTATTGGAACCTCAGACATGTTGGCAAGTTCGTACACTCCGGGTCGGACTACTTTCGTGATTTTGTAAAGTCCTTCTCCGTTTGCTCTGAGTTTGCCAGTGTTTCGCTCTGCAGTATTCTGGAAGACTTTCCGTAGGACTAGGTCTCCTTCGTAGAACTATCGATTTCGTAAGTGAAAGTTGTAGTATTTTGCCGCTGCGTTCTGGTAATTCTGAATTCGGATTAAGGCTTGATCCCGTCTCTCGTTGATCAAGTCCAACTTATCAAGCATCAACAAGTGGTTGAGCCCTTCTTGTTCTGGGAGTAGTCTTCGGCAGACTCCAAGAAAATGTATCTCTGGTGGAATGACGCATTCTGTCCCATAGACGAGGGCGAATGGGGTTTCATTGGTTGCTCGTCGCGGTGTTGTTCTATGAGACCACAATACCCCTTCCAACTCGTCAGCCCATCGTCCTTTCTTTTCGTCAAGAAATTTTTTGAGACCGTCGAGAATTGTCTTGTTTATTGCTTCTGCCTGGCCGTTTCCTTGTGGTTATCTCGGGGTGGATTTGCTCAGTCGGATTTTCCACTTCTCGCAGAAGGCTTGGAACCTTGTGGAGATGAACTGCGATCCATTGTCGGTGACGATTTCGTAAGGGACTCCATGTCGGCATATGATATTTTTTCATACGAAACTTTCGACTTGTGCGTCCTTGATGCTGGCGTAAGTGTCTGCCTCCACCTATTTCGAAAAATAGTCCGTCAAGACCAGGAGGAATCGTTTCTGCTTCGAAGGATGCAAAGGTCCAACAATGTCCATGGACCATCGCATGAATGGATAAGGCGACGATATCGAGGAGAGCATCTCGGTTGGCTGATAAATCATTGGTGCGTGACGCTGGCAGTTCTCGCATCGAGCGGAAAACTTATCGCAATCCTGTATCATAGTTGGCCAGTAATAACCATGTCGTTTGATTTTTATCGCCAAGGCTCGTCCTCCCGAGTGGTTACCAAATGAGCCGCTATGGACTTCTTCCATGATTGCTCTTGCTTCCTTTTCTTCGATGCAGGCGAGTAATGGCCCTGAGAATCGCCATTTTAAGACATTCCCATCGAGCAAGATGTAACGAACCGCTTGTGCCCGAAGCTTACGAGCTGTCCATTTATCAGAAGGTAAGGTACCATCGCAGATGTACCCGCGGATGTCGTCACGCCATCCTTTGTCACAGCCATATTCAATTTCTTGCGATGTTTCGTCCGTCGCAACGGCTTCAGCTGCGTGACATGGGTGGGTATCGGGAGAAAGGGGAATTGGATCCTGGTCCATGGTCGTTGCTTCTTCTTCAACATCTACGGGATTATCGTTTGCGTTGGTTGCATCTAGTTCCATCTGAGATTCGTGTCCTTCGTCTGTCGTGTATGTCTCGTCCTGGACCATTGAGTCGTTGGTTGTTGCTTTTCGTTCGTCTGTTTCATCTTCAGTATTGTCCGGTGCACAGGCTTTCTCCCTTGCATTACTGGCGGCTCGAGATCGCGTAACCACACTCACTGTTTCTGAAAGAGTGATACTCTGGCGTTCGATGAATTCTACCAGAATGACTCGTTTCAAGTCTGTATCAGAAGTGGATGCGAGAGCGGCTAGCGCATCCGCCGAAGTGTTTTCTCCTCGTGGAATACGCGTGAGTGTGAACTCTTTAAACTGTGCAGTCAAGTCTTTGACGACTTTCAGATATGCCTCCATACGATCGTCTGTAGCTGCGTATTCCCCGCTGAACTGGTTCACGACTAACTGTGAATCGCAAAATGCGTGAATGCAATCAATCTTGAGTCTTTGTGCAAGCTTCATTCCGGCAATGAGGGCTTCGTATTCTGCTTCGTTGTTGGAGGCGCAAAAGCCTAGGTGGAAAGATTGTTCAAGTATCTCGCCCATCGATGATGTTAGACGTATCCCGACCCCTGAACTAATTTTAGATGATGAGCCGTCAACGTGAAGTTGCCACGTCGAATTCGGGTTTCCTTCAGCGAGGCCCTCCTCCGGAAGCTCGATTAGAAAATCGGCAAGCACTTGCGATTTCACGCAGGTTTATCCGCGATACTCGATGTCGTACTCGCTGAGCTCGATAACCCACTTGGCCAATCTCCCGGGTTGGCTTGGGCTGTGCAAAATCGATCATAGGGGGAAAGGACTAAGGACCACAATGGAGTGTGATTGGAAGTACGGCCTTAGTTTCCTGGCAGACATGACTACCGATAAAGCCAACTTCTCCATCTGCGGATATCTTGTCTCTGCGTCGGTGAGGGTCTTGCTGACGTAAAAAATTGGTTTCTTTTCTCCCTCGCGAATGAGTAGTCCGCTTATTGTCGTGGTGGAGATTATGGTGTATAGGAAGAGCGGCTCTCCCTCGACTGGTTTTGCGAGCACCGGGGGACTGGCAAGATACTTCTTCAACTGCTGGAAAGCTTCTTCACACTTCTCTGTCCATTCGAATTTCTTGTTTCCTCGTAAAGTGTCGTAGAATGGTAAGCATTTATCGGTGGATCGTGAAATAAATCTGTTGAGTGCGGCCACCCTTCCGGTCAGTCTCTGTACTTCACGTTTTGATTTTGGGGAAGCCATCAGGATAAGCGCGTCGATCTGCTTTGGATTCGCTTCGATTCCTCGATGAGTAACTAAGTAACCAAGAAACTCGCCGGATGTGACTGCGAATCTACACTTTGTTGGGTTGAGCTTCATGTTGTGCGAGTTGAGTTGTTGGAAACATTCCTCCAAATGTAGTACGTGATCCGTTGCCTCTAGCGATTTCACCAGCATGTCGTCTATGTAAACCTCCATCATTCTTCCGAGTTGATTAGCAAACATCTTGTTTACTAAGCGCCGATATGTGGCTCCAGCGTTTTTGAGGCCGAAAGGCATCACCTTGTAGCAATAGATTCCACGATCCGTAATGAATGCTGTTGTATCCAGCAAATGCGTCCATGAAAGATAGGAGCTTGTTACCAGCCGTTGCTTCAACCGATCGATCAAAGTGTGGTAGTGGGAAGCTGTCTTTCGGGCATGCCTTGTTTAAGTCGGTGAAATCGACGCACACCCGCCATTTTCTGTTCTTCTTTTTGACTACAACAGGATTCGCCAGCCAATCCGGGTACTTGACTTCCATTATCGAATCGACTCGTAAGAGTCTTTTGACTTCGTCGTTCACGCTTTCGCTCTGTCAGGACCCAACTTTCTCCGTTTCTAATTTACTGGCTTGAAGGTTTGGTCGACGTTCAATTCATGACTGGTTACACCGATATCAATTCCGGGCATATCCTCTGCTGCCCATGCGAAAGTGTCCACGTTTTCTTTTAAGAATGAAACCAGTTCGTCCTTGATTTTTTCGTAGAGGCCGAATCCAATCTCTACGCATCGTTCCGGAAATTCATCGTCGATACAAACTAATATTACGGGGTCGCAGGGCTGTTCAGCTGATTCTTCTTCGCGATCCTCCGCAATCTGTAATTGCTATAAGAGTTTGGAGAGTTCTTTCACTGGCTCCCTGTCTGTATTCATCTTCTTGCGTTCTGACTTGGCTATTGGATCGGTGACAGGAATCCTGAGTTTGTGTGCAGCTAGGAAGCATACGCGGGACTCCTTCTGACTTTCCAAAATTGTTTTGACTCTGCTCGGTGTTGGGAATTTTACGCAGAGATGGTAGGTCGAGGCTACGGCGCGCATTGAATTTAACCAAGGTGTTCTGATGATGACGTTGTAGATTGCTGGGTGATCGGCTATCGAAAGCTCGACGAGCTTGATGATACCCCCAGCTTGTACAGGTAGTTTGATCGTCCCGATTGTCATTGTCGTTTCTCCGGAGAATCCAGTCAATGGTTTAGGGGTAGCCACTATGTCGGACAGATTGATGTCCATTCTTTTGAGAGTTTCTTTGAAGATTATGTCCACTGTGCTGCCCGTATCCACCAACACACGGGCTACATTATAGCCACTGATGATCAACTCGATCACGAGAGGATCGTCATGCGATTTATCGATTCCGGCTGTTTCTCTTTCTTCGAAGGAGATTACGTTGTCAGGGAACTTGGAAGGTGCGGACCAGTTGACGCTGACATCGGTGCGTCGTTGAAAAGCTTTAATCAACGAGACGGTATCAGAGCAATAGTGAGATCCACCCATTATCATGTTGATCCGTCTTCTTGGTCCAGATTGTGGGGCTTCGTCATTTTGCCTCCCTCGCTTAGGAAGATCTTCATCTGCCTGCTCGGGGCGGTTAGCGTTGGTATCCATGTCAAAGTCCTTGAGGCTGATATCCCCTTTGAGTTTGCCAGCCGCCAGTCTTGCAGCGAGTTTCAAACCTAGGATACGGCAATTTGCAGTCGAGTGTCCGAAGATATGGTGATGTTCGCAATAATCCGCTTCATCGTAAGTTCCTTGGCCCCTGGTCCACGTGCTACTCCATTTACCTTTTCCTCGGCCTTGGCCTCGTCCTTGCCCATAGCCTGACCAATCAACTTGGTATTTATGGGCTCCCTTGAATCCCCCTTCGTGTTGGATGTATCCGGAACCTTAGTTGGCCTTTCTGTTGTTCGGTGGGTTCGGAGCAGAGGGAGGATAGTTCGTGGATTTTGCCTTTCCGTGCTTCTGGGCTAGGATCTTCACTTCTTCTTCGTTGGAGGCAAAGTCCGTTGCTCGATGCAATGCATCCTGGATCGTGGTTGGTGCGTTTAGCGCAATCTCCTTCCGAAAATCTGAGTCGAACCACAATGCTTTCTTCAATGCTTGCAGCGCGGCTTCGTCACTTATCCCTTCTACTTTCGATAGTACCGACTTGAATCGTTCGATGAAAGTTCGTAGCGTCTCGTCTTGTCCTTGTCCCATGGTCCATAGGTCCGCATTGGATGTTCGGCGCTGCATGAATATAGCATAATGTTTGAGGAATGCCGATGACAGCTGATTGAAATTGTCGATCGAGTTTCTTCCCAGCCTGGAGAACCATTGGAGAGCTGGGCCTTTATGCTGCTCGACGAACAGGATACATTGACCAGCATCTTCTTCTCCTTCTCTGAAGTTTGCTCGTCCCATTGCTATCGCGAAGGCGGTTAAGTGCTCCTTTGGATCAGTTTTTCCTTCGTAAGCTGGTATCTTCAACTTCCCCGGATCGGAAACCTTTGCCTTGGTAATTCGAGTCGTGAATGAGGTGTTCTGTGCTTCTTCAAGCACTCGGTCGAGTTCGGGAGCCTTGCTGGTAGCTCTATGCATCTGAGATCGAACAAATTTCATCTCAGCGGCAGTTCGCTCCATGCCTGCTCGAATTTCGGCCATCTCCTCCTTCTGGGCTCGGATTATCGCTTTACGCTCCCATCTAGGCTCGCTGGGCCCAGCGGATGTTCTCCTCTTCCTCGGTGAAGTCCTGATCACGGCCGAGGTTGGTATCGCTTCGTTCGATTCGAGCTCGGGTTGCACCCGCGAGTTCCGCTCTGCGGTGGCGTTCCAAGTCGTGTTCCCCTTCTGGGTTTTCCTCCAGGTCGATCACCGGATTCGTTCCGTCCATAGTATGCGTGTTTGCCTCCTGCGGTGTCGCGTTCAGTTCGGCGATTGTGGTTGGTTGGTTTGTAGGGAGTAATCCGCCTTGGGTTCTCGGCGCATGGTGAGGTGTTGAGAAACCGAGGGCCGTTGGATTGAGACGTCGAAGAGGGCGCCTCATTAGGTCCACTCCTGAGCCTCTACCACGGGCTCGGCTCGCCGTCGCAAGGACTTCGAGCCTATCGGTCACCATTGTGTTTAGCTTGTCCTGCTCCTCCGCCTTCTTATGCAGCGTCTCTAGCATCGTCTTGATCTGTGTCAGGGCCTCTGGGCTCGTCTCTACGACTGCAGGCGTTGGTGTATCTGTTGCACCAGATCCATCGATCCTCGTGTCATGCGGGTCGTCAGTTCATCCGTCGCTAGTCATCTTCTTCGAATCGTTCGTGCGGTGGTTCCTTGGAGTAAGAAAGTTTCAATCCCCCTCCTTCTAGCGCCAAATTGTGGGAGTCGAAATCAACACAATTAGATTTTTCGGAGGTTTGTTAAGAGGGATGAACTTTCTGCGGATGAACCAAGCAAGCGAAGATCCAAAGATGGTTTTTATTAAGCTGTTTCGAAAAGCTTTCTCGTACAAGAGTTTGAGAGCAAAAGTCTAGGGGTTTGCTCCATAAATTGCGGATCCCTTTTTCAAGAGATGTACATGGATATATATACTAATTTTAGTCGGCCAGCTCAATCCTAAAGAGATAAGGAAAGCTTCCTAATCCTTCGGAATTTCCGTTTTAGCAAGTCGGCTTGACTTCGTGGGCCTTTGCATCGTTGTAGGCCGAAGATGGGCTTGTTGTCTTAGTATAGAAATGACTTCGGCCGCGTCGTCTTCTGGCTTCGTATAGAAATGACTTCGGCCAGACAGTTTCGTATGAAATTGGCTTCGGCCAGGATTGTTTTCGGCAGCTTTGACTTCGGCCAGACAGCTTCGTATAGAAATGACTTCGGCCAGGCAGCTTCGTATAGAATTGACTTCGCCCAGGCAGTTCGTATGGAATTGACTTCGGCCAGACAGCCTCGTTGGCCGAAGTCTCCGCTGGCCGAAGTGGATTGTTGCCAAAGTGAGCTGCATGTTGCGTATTGCCGATATGCCTCGTTTGGCCGAAGTCTCCAGTTTCACCGATGTGGCCGTGTTGGCCGAAGTGGCCAATCTTGCCGATGTGGCCGTGTTGGCCGATGTGGCCGTGTTGGCCGAAGTGGCCAATCTTGCCGATGTGGCCGTGTTGGCCAAAGTGGCCATGTTGGCCGAAGTCTCCGTGCTTGGCCGAAGTGGCCGTATGGCCGAAGTCTCCAGTCTCGCCGATGTGGCCGTGTTGGCCGAAGTGGCCAATCTCGCCGATATGGCCGTGTTGGCCGAAGTGGCCCATCTCGCCGATCTGGCCGTGTTGGCCGAAGTGGCCAATCTTGCCGATGTGGCCATGTTGGCCGAAGTGGAGCTCTCGTTGCCGAACTGGGCTATGCCGAAGTGAAGCTTCTCCGCCGAAATCCCCTCCTTGCCGATGTGGCTTGCCGAAGTGAACCGCCGAAGTGGAACTCTTCTGGCCGAAGTGGAGGCTTGCCGAAGCCAGGGCTGTGCCGAAGTGGAGGCTTGCCGAAGCCAGGGCTATGCCGAAGTGGGTTACTGCCGAAGCCGTGGCTTGTTGCCGAAGTGGAGGCTTGCCGAAGCCAGAGCTGTGCCGAAGTGGGTTACTGCCGAAGCCGTGGCTCGTTGCCGAAGTGGAGGCTTGCCGAAGCCAGGACTGTGCCGATGTCTCCTCCGTGCCGATGTGGCCATATTGCCGAAGTGGCCATGCTTGCCGAAGTGGGCACTTCAGCCGAAGTCTCGGTGCTTGGCCGAAGTCTCCATGCTTGGCCGAAGTGTCCGTGGTTGGCCGAAGTGGCTTCAACGACCGAAGTGCCTCGTTTGGCCGAAGTGATGATTGTTAGCCGAAGTGCTTTTGGCCGAAGTCTCCACATTGGCCGAAGTGGCCGTATGGCCAAAATGGTCCATCGTTTGCCTAAGTGGATTCGTACAGAAATGACTTAGGCACAATTTCGGCCTTGTCCGATTCTTCGTATTTTCAGACTTAGCCATTTTTCCATTGATCACAGCTGGGTGGGTTTTGACCCCAGCACTCACTTGTTGTTGCAGGCTCACCATCGTGTCACTAAGCTCGTCGGTTCGTCAACATGTTGCCGGGCTCGTCGGCTCGCGGTGTTGCCAAGCTCATCAACTCGCCGAGCTCGCTGAACTCACCGTTGTGTTGCCGAGCTCGCCGTCATGTTTTCCAAGCTCTCCGGCTTGCCGTGGAGTTGCGAGATCGTGAGCTCGCCGTCGTGTTTGCCGGCTCGCCATGGAGTTGTCAAGATCGTCGGCTCGCTGCTTGGCTGAGCTGGCTGGCTTTCTGCATTTCCGAGCTCGCCATCTAGCCGAATTGCCGAGCTCGCCAGCTCATCGCATTGTTGAGCTCGCCGACTTGCTATCGTATTGCCGAGCTTGTCGACTCGTCGAGCTCACCGATAAGTTGCCGAGCTCGCCGGCTCACCGCCGTGTTGTCGAACTCGCTGGCTTGCCGATTTCGCCAATAAGTTGTCGAACTCATTGGCTCGCTGCTTGGCTGAGCTCGCCGGGTCGCTGTATTTTTGAGCTCGCCGCCAAATTGTGGGAGTCGAAACAGACGGCGCCAAATTGTGGGAGTCGAAACTCGCACAACCAAAACTTGTAAGGAGAATTTAGGGATTCGACAAACTTCTATGTAAAGAAACCAAGAACAGAGGTCCAAAGATGGTTTTTATTATCTTAGCTATTTTGAAAGCTGTTGCAAAGAATAACAAGTGTTTTTCTGGGTCAATTTTCGGATCCCCTTTTTCAAGAGGTACATTGTCTATTTATACATGAATATGTCGGCTAGGCCTCTTACTAAACGAGAAAGGAAAACTTCTTTATTCTTCGGGATTTCCTTTCTCTGGTTTTCGTGGGCCTCTTTCTTTGCCTCGTCGCCTCGGCCCATCAATATCTTGTGACTTGTTGCCTCATTCTATCTAAGACGTTGGACTTGTTACTTTGTTGGGTCATCGATGGGCTGGCTCATCGCCCATTTCTTCTTGATGCCGAGCCAAGTGTTGGCTCGTCCCTTACTTTTCTTTGCTGCCGAGGCGAAGGTTTTGGTTTGCCAACATGTTGGCTCATCACCGTTTTGCTGGTTTGCCAACAGGTTAGCTCGTCACCAAGTGTTTGGCTCATCATTACCCCTACTCAATGCCGAACCAGAGGAGTGTTGCTTCCTCCTGACGCCTAGCCAAGTTTTGGCTTATCACTTACTTCTTCATGCCTAGCCAAACGTTGGCTCGTCACTCACTGCTTCATGCTTAGCCAGAAGTTGGCTCGTCACTGCTTCTTCCTGCTGCCTAGCCAAGATGTTGGCTCGTCACCATTTCTCCCTGCTGCCGAGCCAAGATGTTGGCTCGTCACCATTTCTCCCTGCTGCCGAGCCTAACAGGGGTGTTGGCTCGTCACCAATTCTCCCTGCTGCGGAGCCAACAGGGGTATTGGCTCGTCTCCTACTTCTTCCGCTGCCTAGCCAAGATGTTGACTCGTCACCCGCTTCTTCCACTGCCTAGCCAAGTTTTGGCTCGTCGCTCACTTTCCTTTGTCGCTGAGCCGAGTTTTGCTCGTCTTCTCCTTGGCTCGTCTTCTCCGTGGCTCATCTTCTCCTTCCCTTGTTGACGAGCCAAGTTTGGCTCGTCGCCTAGGCTTTTTCTCCATACTTAGTATTTTCAGCAGTTGATCTCGATGGGGTGAAAACTGACCCCAACAGGAATGATCCGCTAAGATTATCAACGATCTGAGGTCGGAGAAAGAGTTTCTTGAGAAGAAACGTGGGGAGGCGGAAAAATGGAATATGGTGCTCGAATCGGCAAGAGCTAAGCGCGACGCGAAGATTGAGGAGCTGACAAGGGCCCCGGAAGCGGCAGATGAGCTTTCTGAATCGAGAGTGGCCCGAGCTGTGATAGATGCAAAGCGCGAGATGGTGAAAAAGTTCCAAGGCAATGTCTCCCGAGCCCAGAAGATAGTCGAGAAGCTGACTGGCCAGTCAAAAGAACACATGCTCAATCTTGCTCAAATTGTGGGCAACATTCAGCTTATCAAATTGCTCAAGGGTGAGGAGCCGCCAGCTCTTGATGTCGAGACAAAGCAGCTCACCGAGCGGATGGGTGAGTTTGTAGGTGCTTATGAGAGATTCAACGGGTTTGCGGCCGATCTAATGGCGGAACTTCATGTCTCTCCTGTGAAATCTGATCTTCTTGTTAAACTTAGCACTGATGAGCCAATGGACCTACTTGCAGCAAGAGTTGGAGTTCGTGATCTCTCTGGCTCAAACAGAGGTTTCCTCGGCATCTATGAGCTTGGCTCGAAGGGGATTCCTGACTTGAAAGCCCAACCAGGGTTATCTGAAGAGGAAAACTCCTCAAGGCCGAATGTCGAAGTCACTTCTAAAAGGGTCCCCGAACCAATTTTAGAGAATATTCCTGATCCTGCTAGCGTGAAGATCTCCGAGCCGTCTCCAACTCGAGTTGCTAAACCTTCTCCGTCCAAGATTGCTGATTTACCGTACAAGAACCCCGATCCTCTTGAGAAGATAGCGGAGGCTCCGACCGAAAAGCCTGTTGAAGAGATGGTTGATAAGATTGTTGAGGCAGCTCTTGTAGTCAAGGATACCGAGGAAACCACTTGAGTTCTTCTATTAACTTTGTCTTTGTCAGTTTCATTTTGCTGTGTATTTGAACTTGATCAGCTGCCTGGATGGCTTTATCAGTTTGTTTTTTTTTTAACTTTAGTTTTTTTACTTAGCTTTTGTGCCTGGATGGCTTTATCCGTTTTGTCCTCATATGACATTGATTTTTGATATGAGATGACTAATGAATTTGTGGGTTAGGGTAACATATTTGTTTTGACAAATGGATGATTGTGTAGTTTGAGATGAATATTTTGGTTTATAGATACGTTACCATAAACATATCTGCTCTGACAATGAATCATATGTTTGCATAGTTTTAGTTTAAGATGAACATTTTGGTTTACAGATATATTACCAGAAACTTATATGCTCCGACAATGCACATAAATTTGCGTAGTTTGGTTTGACCATTTTGGTTTACGGATACGTTACCATAAACGTATCCGCTCCAACAATGGGCATATGCTTGTATAGTTCAGGATGAATATTTCGGTTTACAGATACGTTACCGTAAACGTACCTGCTCGGACAATGAACAAATATTTGTATAGCGCGCTTTTAATCCTGAGAAGGATGTAATGGTTTATCCCTAAAGGATGTAGTAGTTCGTTGCTGTGGCCGGTAGCAACGAGAGTGAGATGAGATGTCTGTTTAGTTAAGACTTTGGATAATCCGTAAAGGATGTGATTTGAAGACCTTAGCTTCGAAATTTTTGCTTTAATTCGACATAGAGTCTATTACCCACTCCCCCCCCCCTTTTTTTTAAGGAGGGGGCAACTGAATCCATCCAAAGATGGGCTGCCTACGTACCCTTTGCAGGGATCAAATCGCCCTGTAGTTGTGTGAAATAGCTTAGTGATAGTATTTCTTGAGATGCATTGCGTTCCATGATCTTGGTACTGGAACATTGGTCACTGGGTTTGTAAACACTGGGTTTGACGACCTATGTGATTCTGTAAGGTCCTTCCCAATTTGTTCCCAGTTTTTCGGCATTTGTTTCCGCTGTGTTTTGGAAAACTTTCCGCAAAACTAAGTCTCCTTCGTAAAATATTCATCTTCGAACATTGGAGTTGTAGTATTTTGCTGCTACGTTCTGATAGTTCTGGATCCTGATTAAGGCATGATCCCATCTTTCATTGATTAAATCCAACTTGTCAAGCAGCAATAGGTGATTGAGTCCTTCTTGTTCCGGAAGAAGTCTACGGCGAACTCCAGGAAAGTGAATTTCTGGTGGAATGACACATTCCGTCCCGTAGACAAGGGCGAATGGGGTTTTACCAGTTTCTCATCTTGGACTTGTGCGGTGAGACCACAACACTCCCTCTAATTCATCTGCCCAACGTCCTTTCTTTTCATCGAGAGACTTTTTCAAACCATCAAGGATTGTTTTATTGATTGCTTCTACTTGACCGTTCCCTTGGGGATACATTGGAGTGGACTTGCTAAGTCTGATCTTCTATTTTTCGTAGAAAGTTTCGAAATAATTAGAAATGAACTACGAGCCATTGTCCGTAACGATCTCGTATGGTACTCTATGCCGACATATGATATTCTTCCAGACAAAGGCCTCCACTTGTGCGTCTTTAATGCTAGCGTAGGAGTCGGCTTCGACCTATTTAGAAAAATAATCTGTCAAAACCAACAGGAATCGCTTCTGCTTCGAGGGGTGTAATGGCCCGACGATATCAATGGTCCACCGCATGAATGAGTATGGTGATGAAATTGAGGAGAGCACTTCGGTCGGTTGGTGAATCATTGGTGCATGGCGTTGACAATTCTCGCATTTGGCTGAAAATTCCTTGCAGTCTTTGATCATAGTTGGCCAATAATAATCGTGACGTTTGACTTTTATTGTTAGTGCTCTCCCTCCTGAATGATTACCGCATGAACCGTTGTGAACTTCTACCATGATCTTCCTTGCGTCCTTTTCTTCTACGCAACTTAACAATGGTCCTGAGAATCTCCACTTAAAGATGTTTCCATCGAGTAAAACGTAACGAGCTGCATGGGCTTGAATCTTACGAGCCGCCCATTTTTCAGTTGGTAAACTTCTGTCGTATATATACTCTCTG
Source organism: Pseudoturritis turrita (assembly GCA_900406555.1). Taxonomy (NCBI): domain Eukaryota; kingdom Viridiplantae; phylum Streptophyta; class Magnoliopsida; order Brassicales; family Brassicaceae; genus Pseudoturritis; species Pseudoturritis turrita. The sequence continues at coordinate 223,208 of OVBL01000549.1, forward strand.
ATTGCGTTGAGCCAATCTTTATCGCAGTCGTATTCTGCTTCCTGTGAATCATCATTGGGATGGCTTGCTTCTTTGGTGGGGTTTGATTCGGCGACCGGATCGTTATCGTTGTCGGTGATTTCAGATTCTTCCAGAGTGTCTTCTTCCATTATATCTGATTCGATTGAAGGCGAGTTTACCGGTTCCTCCTGTATCTTAGTTGTCTCCTCCTGTCCGTTTGTGACTTCTTTTGTTTGCTTAGCTGCTTGGGAACGAGTTATGACGTTCACTGTATCGAAAAGATTGATGCTTGGGTGCCGAATGAATTCTACCGGGATAATTCTCTTTAGATCCGGATCAGAAGTCGATGCGAGAGCTGCGAGCGCGTTGGCTGAAGTGTTTTCTCCTCGTGGAATGCGTGTCAGTACGAATTCCTTGAATCGTTCAGCTAATTCCTTAACGACTCTTAGGTAAGCTTCCATTCGATTATCCTTTGCTACATACTCGCCACTGAATTGATTTGCGACTAACTGGGAATCGCATAATGCGTGAAGATGCTCAATCTTTAGGCCACCAACAAGTTTCATCCCGGCAATCAGGGCTTCGTACTCCGCTTCCTTATTGGATGTGCAAAAACCTAGAAGAAATGACTACTCCAACAGTTCGCCAGTTGGAAAGGTTAGACGTATCCCTACTCCTGAGCCATTTTTGGAGGATGAGCCATTGACGTAAAGCTTCCAGGGCGATTATATGTTTCATTGTCGATGCTCTCTTCAGGGAGTTCGATCAGGAAATCAGCCAGGACTTGAGATTTTGCACACGTGCGTCCGCGATATTCGATGTCATATTCACTCATCTCAATTGCCCATTTTGATAACCTTCCTGATTGACTCGAGCTGTGCAAAACGGATCTTAACGGGGAGGTACTCAGGACCACGATTGAGTGCGACTGGAAGTAAGGCCTTAGTTATTTTGCGGATATTATGACAGATAGTGCCAATTTTTCCATTTACGGGTACCTTGTCTCGGCGTCTGTAAGGGTTTTGCTGATGTAAAAGATTGGTTTCTGCTCTCCACGTTCGTCTCGAATCAGCACGCCGCTTACTGATGTGGCGGAAACCGCAGTGTACTGAAAAAGCGGCTCTCTTTTTATTGGTTTGGCAAGAACTGGAGGGGTAGCCAAATAAGTTTTTAGTTGTTGAAAAGCTTCTTCGCAATTTTCATTCCACTAAAACTTCTTGTTCCCCCGCAATGTTTCGTAGAAAGGCAGACATTTGTCGGTGGATCGTGAGATGAATCTGTTGAGTGCGGCTACCCTCCCGGTAAGTCTTTGCACTTCCCTTATCGTTTTCGGCGAAGTCATCTAGATAAACGCATCGATTTGCTTAGGGTTTGCTTCAATGTCACGGTGAGTGACTAAGTATCCGAGGAATTCTCCCGATGTGACTGCGAATCTGCATTTGGTTGGATTTAACTTCATGTTGTGAGAGTTCAGCTGTGAGAAGCATTTCTCGAGATGAACTACGTGATCCTGTTCTCCTAGCAACTTCACCAGCATATCATCTATATAAACCTCCATTATCTTTCCGAGTTGATTAGCGAACATCTTGTTCACCAACCACTGATATGTTGCTCCAAAGTTTTTCAGGCCGAACGGCATCACCTTGTAGCAGTATATTCCACGATCTATTATAAAATCCATCTTCTCCTGATCGTCAGGGTTCATCAGGATCTGGTTGTAACCTGAGAAGGCATCCATGAATGAGAGGAGTGCGTTCCCTGCTGTTGCTTCGACTAGGCGGTCGATGTGTGGAAGGGGGAAACTGTCTTTTGAAACTGCAGCGCGCATAGAATTCAACCAAAGGGTTCCCACAATGACGTTGTAGATTGCTGGGTGATCAGCTACAGAGAATTCGACTATTTTTGTCACCTCACCAGCTCAGACAGGAAGTTTGATCATCCCTGCAGTCATTGTAGTTTCCCCGGAAAATCCAGTCAATGGTTTTGGGATTAATACTACTTCAGATAGATCGACATTCATTCTTCTGAGTGTCTCGAGGAAGATTACATCCACAATGTTTCCAGTGTCCACCAAGACGCGGGCTACGTCGTAATCGTTTACAATTAATTCGATTACGAGAGGGTCGTCGTGCGGCCTGTCAATTCTGATTATCTCCCTTTCTTCGAATTAGATCACATCATTCGGAAACTTTGAGGGTTTGGACCAGTTGATGCTGAAGTCTGCCCGTCACTGGAATGCTTTGATCGATGAGACAGTATCCGAGCAATAATGAGATCTTCCCATTATCATGCTTATTCTCCTTCTCGATCTGAAGGGTGGTGCCTCGTCATCCCATCTATCACGCTTGGAATGATCTTCCTTTGTCTGGTCGGGCTTGTATGTGTTCATGTTCATCTCAAAATACTTAAGGCTGATGTTTCCTCCAAGTTCGCCAACTGTTAACTTTTTGGCAAGTTTCAGGCCAAGGATGCGACAGTTTGCGGTGGAATGTCAATAGATGTGATGGTGTTCGCAGTAAGCCATTTCGTCATAAGAATTGTTGCTTTTGTTCCATGTGCTCCATGAACCTCTCCCGCGGCCTTGACCTCTTCCTTGACCATACCCAGGGATATCAATTTGATAATTATGAGCTCCTCAAAAGCCTCCCTCGTGCTGGACATAGCTGGAACTTTGGTTGTTTCTCTTACTATTTGAAGAATTCGAAGGATGGGGGAGGATGGCTTGGTGGTTTCACCTTTCCATACTTCTCGGTGAGGATCTTCATCTCCTCTTCTTCAGTTATGAAATCTGCAGCTCGATGCATCCCATCCTATATCGTTGTGGGGGCGTTCAGCACGATCTCTTTGCAAAATCAGAATTGAACCAATGTGCTCGTTTTAGGGCTAGCAGAGCCGCTTTGTCGCTTAAGCCTTCCACTTTGTACATGACCGCTTTGAATCTTCTGACGAAACTTCGGAGTGTTTCGTTCTACCCCTGAGCTAGGGTCCACAAGTCGGCATCTGATGTCCTGAGATCCATGAATATGGAGTAATGCTTCAGGAATACTACAGATAGCTGGTTGTAGTTGTCGATGGAGTTCCTCTCGAGCCTGGAAAACCATTGGAGTACCGGACCTTTAAGGTTTTCCATGAAAAGGAGGCACTACCCGATATCCTTTTCACTTTCTTTGAAGTTGGAGCGACCCATGGTTATGGCGAAAGCTGTTAGAGGCTCCTTTGGGTCGGTTTTTCCCTCGTAAATTGGAACCTTCATCTTCCCTGGGTTGGGAATTCTCGCACTGATGATTCATGCCATGAATGGGGTGTTCTGTGCTTCTTCCAGTACGCGATCTATTTCGGGCACCTTGCTTGTTGCTTTGTGCATCATGGATCAGACCACCTTTATGTCAGCGGCTGCTCGGTCCATATCCGCGCGCATGCAACCATCTCCTCCTTCTGGGCTCGGATCCCTACTCTTTGCTCCCCATTGATTCGTGCTTGCTTGGCCCAGAGGATGTTTTCTTCCTCCTCGGTTAGTTCTTGATCTCCTTCTAGGATGGCTTCACACCTTTCGGTTCGGATTTGGTCAGCTGCTGGGAGTTCAGGGTCATCGCGGCTCTCCATGCTATGCTCAACCTGATTTTCGTCCTCTAGATTGATGATTGGGACCGGCTCATCCTCCGTCGGCGCGTCGCCTGCTCCTTGCGCTCCGGAGGTTAGATTTGGTGAGTTTTGGTGGAGGGGTAGCAATCTTCCACGGGTTTTCGGTGGGTTAAGAGGGGTCCAGAAATCTAGGGCCATTGGGTTGAGGCGCCTTCCGATTTATCTTGCTAGGTCCAGACCTGATCCCACCCCTCGGGTTTGACTCGTCGTTGCCAAGGCCTTCAGCTCCCCCGTCATCGTGTTGTTCAGCTTGTCTTGATCCTCCACCTTGTTGAGAAGTGTCTCCAGAATGGTCTTCATCTCCGTCAGTGTTGTCGAAGCCTCCCTGGTGTTTTCGGGTCGGTTCGTCTGATCCTCCATGCCGTTTTTTCTGGTATCAGCAGCGTCCTCGTCTCCGTCGTTGGCCATCGTCTTCGGATTGGTTTTGCTGTGGCTTTTCGGTGTAAGATAATTTCAATGTCACCTCAGATGGCGCCAAATTGTGGGAGTGTAAATCCACACAATTGAATTTGGTTAGACTTTTAGAGGGATCTGAAATTTCTGAGTAAAAACTACGAAAAGCACAAACAGAGATCCAAAGATTGTGTTTTTATTAAAGCTGTTTAGAAAGCTATTGCAGAGAATAACAAGTGTTTGCTAGGTTAAATTGCGGATCCCCTCTTCAGAGGGTGTACATGCATGAGTATATATACAAGCCAGAGTCGGCCAAACCTATTCCTAAGAGACAAGGAAGATTTCCTGTTTCTTCGGGTGTTTTCTTTCTTAAGTCGGTTTGGCCTGCTAGACTTCTTGTCCAGGTTCAGTCCATTTCTGTTTTTGGGCTTGTCGCGAAGTCCTTGTTGTCTTGGGCCTGGCTTGGTTTCGTCGGACCCATCACATTCAGCTCGGGTCCACTGGGCTTGACTCTGGTTCGGTTCAGGATTCCCTCAACTAAATATCGCGGGTCTACCTCGGGTTACTCGATCCATCTGTTCTGTTATGGGTCGGGGTACCTGACCCATGTGTTGTTACGGGATACCCAACCCATTTTGCTTAGCCACGGGTCGTGGTACTCGTCATGAGACTCTGAACCGCTGATTTTTCTTCTATACTTAATCATTTTGAATCGTTGATTCTCAGCAGGTTCAAAATGGTACTTCGTAGGTTATCCCTGATAAAATGGTACTTCGTAGGTTATCCCAAATAAACCAAATGTTACTACTTTTACAACTCCACCGAAAACAAAGTGTTTGTTGCTCGGAATGGTGCCTTTATAGAAAGAGAATTTCTTTCAAAGGGAACTAGTGGGACTAATGTACAACGCAAGGAAATTCGAGATACACAGGAGATTGCTCCAACTTCTCAGGAAGAGCATCAGCTAGATTTACGAAGAGTCGTAGAATCTACACCTGTGGAACGTGATCTAGCTTGATAAGGATGATACAATTTCTTGCCTAATGCTAAGATCGAAATATGATGCATAGAGAAATTAAGTCTTATGCAAACCTAAGATGCTACTAAGCTTTAAACTCTAAGTGATAAACCACAAGTGCATGGCAATGTCATTGTAATACTTAGGGGTCATTCTTTCACAAGGAGATTGATTAAGACAATAAGAATGCAAAGAACTTGAAAAGCTAAACCGATAAGTGTTTTTGATTTTTTCTCCAAAGATCCCTAAATGTTATGAACTAAACAAACGAGGCAAATTAAACGCAATGCAACTAACAAATACAACCTAATAAACGACCAAACAACTAAACAAGATTAAAAGAAAACAATTTTAAAACAATATGAAAAGTCAACTTAAAGTCAACCAAATTAAGTTTAAACGAGATTGATTAAATAAATGGAAATATGAATCATGGGATAAGGCAATTGATCAAGGTAGATTATCTATTAGGTAATGGTGCTAAGGCTCTAATCAATTCAGTTCCTCGAGAAAGGATCGCTAAACTAGAACTAATCAACTTTCGTGGTACTAATCCTCTTTCTAAACTCCTTAATTATGATAAATGTTCGCTTTGCAATTAATGAATATAGAAGCGATGCTTTTAAGTTCTTAAATCCACAAATCACCTTAAACATCAAGGTTTAATTGGGTAAGATATCATTTGCTCATATAAAATTCTCCTATATATTTTTACGAACACCTTTCGGGCGTAAAAAGACCATGCTCTAGCAATTGATTAGCTCTTTCAATCCGAGCCTGAATTGCATCTCATATGAAGGATTCCTTATAGTCTAAGCCTAATACTCCATAACCCACTTCTAATCACCCTAATCCACCTAACCCATGATCCATACGATTACTATTCACTCATGGAAACAAAGGAAATCAAAACAAAAGATGATAAGTAGATAAACATGATTAGAGAAATGATATAAACTTAAGAAATCTTCAAATAATCATAAAAGATCCAAAGAAAATCAAAGTACTAAACATTAGAGAGAAAATCCTAAAACATGTCCAACTTAGGGTTCTTAAAGTGCTAAAACATATATAGAGTGAAAGGGGAAGGTACCGGGTCAACCCGGGACAAACCGGGGTCAAACCCGGATTTGTACAGAAAATATAGCCTGCATCGACCTGGTGAAGAGGACAGGTCGATGCAGTGTGCATCAGTCCTCCTTTTCGTCTGGTGTTGCAAACATTGACATGCTGCATTGACCTGGTGAGCTAGAATGGTCGATGTAGCCTACATCAGTTGGTGATTGGCTCCTCTTCATTCCCCTTTGTTCTCCTTTCTTCTCAAATTGATTCTCCTTGATCCTAGGCCTCCATAGTACTTGAAATAGATTCAAAATGCAATGCAAATGCAACATAATGGACCTAAGAGTCTAAGACTAAACCTAAAAAAAATGAAACCTAATATGAAGAGAAAGATGCATTAAGTAATCTAAATAGTGTAAAAGCCAAGGAAAATGCATACTAATAAGTGCTAAAATATGAACACATCAACTTTCCCGGACTTGTCCTTTGCTTGTCCTCAAGCAAAAAAGTAAGAACAAAGCCGAGAAGAGGTTTGAAAGTGAGAACTCAAAGCCAAAAGGAACTAATGAAGCATTCAACATCAAGGCTCAAGATAATACAAAGTTATCGCATAAGTGAATCTCTACGCAATCAATCTTCTCACATCTATCACAACTTCAATCTTTTGCCTTTAGACTCAAAGTTAAACCTCTGCATGCCATCATATCTACCAATTCTTTAACATTCAATTAAGTTTTTAAGTGCGGTCTTGCTTAGAAACTATCGATCATGTCAATCGACATTGTAAGAAAAAAGTTAATGTTACAAAAGATAAGGCGGTTTCAAAATATTTTAGTGACTTACTCTCAAAGAATAGTAATATAAAACATCATGCAAAAGCAAGGGAGAAATGGAACAATTGATGCATACAAAGAAATGCTTCCATTCTACCCAAATCCTTATGCCTTTAGAAACCTATGTTCTACCCATGATCTCACATACTTTTTTTCTTTTGAAACAACTAAATGGTTGAGAACCAAACCTTCTTTTTGTGGTTTTGTTTTTGCTAACTCTTAGGGGGTTTTCTTTTCTAGACTCTTTCTTTTCTTTTCCTCTTTCATCCTCCTTGATTCTTTCCTTTTCTTTCTAACTTTCTTTGATTTTAAGCTTATGGAGGGGAACTAGGCTTTTTGCCTTAAACACTTAGAGTCTTCTTTATTCACTTAACCTTTCCCTAGAGTATTCTTTTTCTTTTCTTTCCTTTTTTTCCTTTCTTTCTTCTTTGGTTTCAACCATTCTCTTTTTTTTTTCTCACAAGTCCCTCACCAAACCCAACCAAGAATAAGATATCATAAACACCCTCCTAGTTTGCTACCCTCGAGCTTAAAGGACTAGCCTAATGGAAGACCTTCTTTGTTGTTTTCATCTTTCGAGATTTTACACGTGTATACATTTTCACAAAAAGGCCTCACTCAAGCAAACAATAAGGGGTTTGAAATGAAAGGTTTAGGTTGAGGTGGGGAAAACCAAACTAAATATGAAAATGGCCATTTAGGTTAGCATAGAGTGGTAAAAGCGAATAAGAAAACCCAAATGTGCCTTTGAAAACCATGAACATGCATCTCAAGATCCTAAGCAAGAATTTAAGTCCAAATTAAAGTCAAATAAGGTAGAATTGGTTTCAAGTTTAGGAAACATCAACAAAACCAAGAGTTTCGAGCGAAGAGATCAAGATGCAAAGAAGAGAGTTTTTCTACGATTCACTTAAGTAATAAACGCATTATCAAGGATTTCACATTGAATGTTAAGTCAAAAACATTTGCAAGGAAATTTCATCATTGTTCTCATATGTACAATGCAACATAAAATGAGCATACAAGTGCATGCTATGCAACTAATTGAGAAAATCTTTTGGTTTTTCAAAGTTTAAAAAAAAATTCGGATGCATGCTATGTTGATGTATGGTGCATGACTTAAGTGGCATAAAACAAAACAAACACACAATTTTATTAGCAAGGCTTCCCCCCGGACTTAACTCTCACCATCCCGGTGAAGTAAGTATGCCAAAGGGTAATGCGGAACACACAAATAGCAAAGAAAATAACAAGAAATCAAAGCAAATAAATGAAAGCATGCATAAGAGTACAATGGTATGGATAATGGAGAGATGTGGTACTTGGGTTTAGTATTTGACGGTGGCTTTGAGGGCTTGTTTTTGTGACTTGAGCCGGTACTTTTCGCGATTAACGTTGTTTTGGAGTGTTCCTCGTTGCCAACTTTCTAGTTCATCACCCCACCAATCGTCGGTAATCATTTCTTGTGGATACTCTTCTTGTTGAACCTCTTGTCTTGCACGAAACTCATACATGCGTCAACTCTCCAATGTTGCTTCATCATGAGACGTCGACTCCTCCTTGTGATGTTGTATTCCATGTCGTTCTCAAAGCTCATACATGCTTCGCCGTGGAACTTCGCTTGGAGCTTCTTCTTGTTCTAGGATTGGGTCATCCTCGGAAGACATATACTCCAAAGGTTGGATCTTCTTGAGATTTCTCTTGAATTTACCCATTATTTTTAACAACCACTTGTTGATCCTTCCTTGCTTCTTGATTTCTCCGTGAAGTTCTTCCACACGGGCATTTGTGGGGTTAAGTCAATATGGGGTAGTTGAAAACCCGGGAAGTGCTCTTTGTTCTCACTCTCTTCTTGAGTTTCTTCTTGCGCTATCTCTTCGTCATTGCCATCATGTTGGTCAAGATCTTCGAGGTATTTTTGACCTTGATAGCAATCTTCCTCGTCAAGGTCAAACATGACATTCTCGTGGCTAGTGATTGAGGTGAGTATGTGAGTGCACTTTTATAGAGTTTTGAGTGTGAGAGGAAGAATTCATGCATGTGTGAAATAAAGAGATAAGATGGTAGGAGAAAGTGGTTAAGTTGTTACAAGTAGGTACTGAATAGGAAAATCCATATGCAAAATGGGAAGAAAAAGCAATCAAGTGCAAACAAGAAAGGAAGGACAAGTGGGAAAGAAAAATACCGGATGTGTGCTGCATCGACCTGGCACATCGACCAGATTAGACAGGGAGGTCGATGCAGCGTGCACCAGTTCGAAATTTTGCTCTGTGGTTGGCTGCATCGACCTGGCACATCGACCAGATTAGGTAGGGAGGTCGATGCAGCTTACATGATACTCCAAAGTGTCTTGTTTGCATCCCAATTAACCCGTGCTTGATCCTCTTGCTTCCTACAAACTCAAACAGACTAAAACACAAAGAAAAATAGCTAAAACATAGGTAAAAGTATGTACAAGGATACCAAGGGAGTGTCTCCCTAGTGCGCTTCTTCAACGTCATTAGCTTAATGTTTTGGAGGTGATTAAGATTGTTGAGGATCCGTGAGTGGAATTATCTCACTCTCACTCATTGCTTCGTTTGCAAAGTATGGTTTGCATCTTTGTCCATTCACCATAAATTCCAATCTATATTTTCCCACCAATACAATGGCTCCATAAAGATGAACTTCCTTGATCTCATAAGGTCCCGTCCATTTGGACTTAAGCTTCCCAAAAAACAAACGTATACAGGAGTTAAATAGCAAGACTTGGTCTCCCGCTTTGAATTCTCTCTTTAAAATCTTCTTATCACGGAAGGATTTAGTTTTTTCCTTATATATCTGGGAGTTTTCATATGCATCTTGGCGGGTTTCCTCTAACTCTTCGAGTTGAATCAAACGCTTCTCGGATGCCGTCTTGAGGTCAAAGTTGAGCAACTTGACTGTCCATAAAGTTTTATACTCCATTTATACCGGAATGTGGCAATTTTTTCCATAAAGGATGTTGAAAGGCGTTGTCCTAATTGGTGTTTTGTAACCGGTTCGATATGCCCATAGTGCGTCATCTAACTTGGTTACCCAATCTTTCCTACTTTTCCCAACCATCTTTTGTAGTATTTTCTTGATTTGGCGGTTGGAGACCTCTATTTGACCGGACATTTGAGGGTGGTATGGTGTTGACACTTTGTGCCTTACTCTGTGCTTTTTCAAAAGGCTTTCAAAAACTTTATTGATGAAATGACTACCGCCGTCACTAATGACCACTCTCGGGACTCCAAATCTTGGGAAGATTATTGACTTGAATAACTTGATTACCACCTTGGCATCATTCGTAGGGCTAGCTATAGCCTCCACCCACTTAGAAACATAATCGACCGCGACCAATATATATTGGTTTCCATAGGAAGACGGAAATGGCCCCATAAAGTCAATCCCCATACATCAAAGATTTCAACCTCTAAGATCGGACTTAGTGCCATTTCATTTATTCTACTTATGCTTCCTTTCCTTTGGCAAGCATCGCAATGGGTTATAAATTCATTGGCGTCTTTGAACATAGTAGGCCACCAAAAGTCCGCTTGTAGGATTTTTGCAACCGTCTTGAATGTAGCAAAATGTCCCGCATAATCTGAACCATGGCAATAAAACAAGATCCCGACAACTTCTTGTTCCAAGATGCTTCGCTGAAATAGCTTATCCTTGCATTGCCTATAGAGTAATGGTTCATCCCAATAGTAATGCTTTATATCTTTAAAAAACTTCTTCTTCTCGTAAGGTTTGAGCTTAGGTGGTGATGCTCCAATAGCGAGATAATTAACCATATCGGCATACCAAGGTTCAATTTCTTTGATTTTATTTACTTCCATCATTACTTCCAAAGCTTCATTCTCTTTGCATAGGGCAACAATCACGTTTATATGCTCTTCGGGTAGAGAATCATCGATGGGAATTCCATTCTCAACATGCATTCGAGATCAATGATCCGTGACACCGTTCTCGATATCCTTCTTGTCCTTGATCTCAAGATCGTATTCTTGAAGTAGTAGAACCCATCTCAACAATCTTGGTTTGGAATCTTTCTTAGCTAAAAGGTAACGCAAAGCGGCATGGTCGATATGAACAATCACTTTTGATCCAACCAAGTATGACTGGAATTTCTCAATAGGCAAACACGATGGCTAGATGTTCTTTCTCCGTTCTTGCATATTTAACTTGTGCATCATCAAGTGTGCAGTTAACATAGTGGATGACATGAAGTCATTTATCTTTTATTTGTCGCAATATCGTCCTAACGGCATAATCGCTAGCGTCACACATGATCTCGAATGGATGCCACCAATCTGGTGGTTGAACTATTGGTCCACTTACAAGAGCTTCCTTTAGCTTCAAGAAGGTTCAAGACAATCCCCATCAAACTCAAATGCAACATCTTTACATAAAATCCTTGTCAACGGGCGTGCTACCTTTGAGAAGTCTTTGTTGAAACGCCTATAATACCCGGCATGTCCTAGGAAACTCCTTATTCTTTTAACCGTGGTAGGTGGTGCTAAACGCATCATAACCTCAATCTTAGCTTTGTCCACTTCAATCCTTTTTTCCGAGATACGATGACCAAGCACTATTCCATCTCTTACCATGAAATGGCATTTCTCCCAATTGAGCACGAGGTTGGTATCTTCTCATCTCTTAAGGACCCTACACAAGTTAGAGAGACAAGACGAGAACGAACTACTACCATATACCAAGAAATCATCCATAAATACTTCCATATTATCTTCAATAAAATCCGAAAATAGACATCATGCATCTTTGAAAAGTGGCGGGCGCATAACACAGCCCGAAAGGCATTCTCCTATATGCATAAGTCCCATAAGGACAAGTAAATATCATTTTTTTCTAAGAATGAATAGGAATTTGAAAGAAACCCGAGTATCCATCAAGAAAACAATAGTGGGAATGGTTTGCCAGTCTCTAACATTTGATCAATGAATGGCAAAGGAAAATGGTCCTTCCTAGTGGATGCATTTAGCTTTCTATAATCGATACACATCCGATGACCGGTTGTGGTTCTAGTTGGGATCAACTCATCCCTATCATTCTTAATTACGGTTACACCTCCCTTTTTGGGCACTACATGAACCGGAGAAATCCATGGACTATCCGAAATAGCATAGATTATCCCTGCCTTAAGTAGTTTTAGAATTTTGATTTTAACTACTTCTTTCATGTTCGGGTTAAGCCTTCTTTGATGCCCAATGGATGACTTGGACTCATCTTCTAGATATATTCTATGCATGCACAAAGATTGGGAAATCCCCTTAATGTCATCCAAAGAATAACCAATAGCTTTCCTATATTTTCTAAGTTCATTTAAAAGCATGGCGGTTTCTTCCTCATTTAAATCATCATTGATTATGACCGGATAAGTGGAGTTTGGACCAAGAAACGCGTACCTTAGCCCAATTGGTAGAGGTTTGACTTCCACTTTGGGCGCTTTGAGCTCACTCTAATCATCCTCTATGCTAGTCTTACCATTGATAGCTTCATCTTTTTCTTCTTTATCTCTCCCAATTTCTCATAATTCCATAAGGCATGCACCTTCCACAAGTGGGTGTGAATCAAGAAGCTTCTCATACCCACGGGCTTCTTCATTTGAAGTTTGAAGCTCATCATTGTTCATTGTAAGGGCCACTTCCAAGGGGTCTTCCATGTTGATAACCTCCATGTAATCTTCTACTAATTCATCAAGTATTTCCACATATAAATTTTGCCGCCCTATGGTTGGTCGCTTTATCATTTTGTTGATGTCAAAGTTGAGCACAAGCTTTCCCAAATGCAAATCAATCTTACCCCGCTTTACATCTATGATGGCTCCGGTGGTTGCTAGAAACGGTCTCCCAATAATGATCAGATCGGTTGACTCCACGTCCATCTCTAGTACCACAAAATCTATTGGAATAATGCATCTTCCAATTTTCAAAGGCAAATCTTCAAGGATTCCAATCGGTAGGTGTATGGAACGATCCGCTAAAACTTAAGTCATTCTTGTTTTCCTGAAGTTGGTGAGACCAAGCTTCTTTGATATGAACAATGGCATCAAGCTTACACTTGAGTCTAGATCAACCAAACTTCTGTCGAAAACCAAATGACCAAGTGAACATGGGAGGGTAAAACTTCCTGGATCTTGTAGCTTTGGGGGTAAGGTATTTTGGATAATGGCGGAGCACTCTTCACTCATCACTACCATGGACTCCTTAATAATTATCCTCTTTTTCATCACATCTTTGAATAACTTATTGTAGAGTGGGCAATTCATAAGCAAATCCGTGAAAGGGATGGTCACTTCAACTTTTCCAAGTATCCCTTGAAATTTCTCAAACTCTTTCTCTAGTAGTTGCTTTTTGAAATGCCCGGGAAATGGTAATTTTGCTTAATATGGTGGAGGTTCAAAGGTAGCATTTTCCTTGACATCTTCTTTCGGATTAGTCTCTAGTGTTTCTGCATCCTCTACCAAGATAGGTTTCTTTGATTTGTCCTCCTTTTGTTGTGGTTTGTCAACTACCAACTCTTCATTTTTATCAATATTTTCCTCAACAACTTGTGGTTCTCTAGGTGGAAGCTTTTTCCCCACTCCTCAAGGTGAGTGCATGACAAGACTCTTTATCTTGAGCTTTTGCTTGATGCGTCTCGGAGTGCATACGCTTATATAAGAATTCAATCTTTGCATTGAGCTCACTATAAGCTCCATCCATTTTCCCATGAATTCCTTTCATTTATTCCTTCAATTCAATCGTGCTTTTCCCTTGTGACTCTAGAAGTTTCTCAAGAAAAGCGTATGTCCCATCCTCCTTAGGGGGTGATGAAGATGATTTCCCATATTGTGGAGTTGGTTGTTGAAAATTGGTAAACCATGAATGGGGATGGAATTGGGGGTTTGGTACAAATTCTTGTCCTTGATGATTGTATTGGCGATAGATTCTTGGTTGGTTGAATCCACCTTGAATGTAGTGTAACTCTTCTTGAGAATCTCCCATAACAAACTCTTGGTTTCCCCCAAAACTATCCACTTGATGAACCCCCTTTTGGGTTAGAGAGATATATTTATCCAATTTCACATTCATCTATGTAATCCCCAAATGTTCATTCTTAGCTTCTCTTTCAACTTGGTTGTAACTTCCTTTATAGCGTCCATCACTTAGGGAGAGATTCTCTACTAGTTGCTTTCCTTGTTCCGCTGTGAGTTTTGCAAAATCTCTGTTACTAGCCGTATTCAAAGCAATGTGAAATTTCTCACGGACACCTCTATGGATGATTCCTAGCAGTGCTTCCATAGGAACTCCATGATGGGGACAAGTTCGTGTATATCCTTTCATTCTTTCTCATGCTTAATACAAGTTTCATTAGCTCATTTCTAAATCTTGCAATCTCATTCCTAATCCTTGTCGTTCTTTCATGGGAAAAGAACTTTGAGAGAAAGCTTTTCTTGCATTCGTTCCAATTAGTAATCGAAGATGACTTGATGCTCCTTTTCCATTGAGATGCTTTATCTCCAAGTGAAAAGGAAAAGAGAGTAAGCTTCACTACATCTTAGGAGACTCCGCTTCTCTTAACCGTAGAACACAATCTATCAAATGTGTCAAGATGCTCAATCGGATTTTCGTGTGGCAACCCCAAACACCGATTTCCTTGAACCATATTTATCAAACTAGCCTTGATTTCCCATTCAAAATCAACGGTTGGTGGAGGCCTAGTTTCCACTTTGACTCAATTTGTAGTTGGTTCATCATAGTCTCCAATTCTCCTCTCCATGATTTGTGATTTAGTACCTACGAATTCAAAGAGGGAAAACACAAAAGCAATAATATATGTAAATAGTAATAAGGTGACTTAGTCTTCAAAAGAACTCAAATCCTAATGCCTAATGCAAACCTCCCCGGCAACGGCACCAAAAACTTGGTGCGTAGAGAAATTAAGTCTTATGCAAACCTAAGATGCTACTAAGCTTTAAACTCTAAGTGATATACCACAAGTGCATGGCAATACCATTGTAATACTTAGAGGTCATTCTTCCACAAGAAGATTGATTAAGACATAAGAATGCAAAGAACTTGAAAAGCTAAACCGATAAGTATTTTTAAGTTTTTCTCCAAAGATCCCTAAATGTTATGAACTAAAAAAATGAGGCAAATTAAACGCAATGCAACTAAAAAATGCAACCTAATAAACGAGCAACCAACTAAACACGGATAAAAGAAAACAATTTAAAAGCAATATGAAAAGTCAACTAAAAGTCAACCAAATTAAGCTTAACCACAAGTGCATGGCAATACCATTGTAATACTTAGAGGTCATTCTTCCACAAGAAGATTGATTAAGACATAAGAATGCAAAGAACTTGAAAAGCTAAACCGATAAGTGTTTTTAAGTTTTTCTCCAAAGATCCCTAAATGTTATGAACTAAACAAATGAGGCAAATTAAACGCAATGCAACTAAAAAATGCAACCTAATAAACGAGCAACCAACTAAACACGAATAAAAGAAAACAATTTAAAAGCAATATGAAAAGTCAACTAAAAGTCAACCAAATTAAGCTTAAACGAGATTGATCAAATAAACGGAAATATGAATCATGGGATAAGGCAATTGATCAAGGTAGATTATCTATTAGGTAATGGTTCTTAGGCTCTAATCAATTCAATTCCTAGGGCAAGGATCATTAAATTAGAACTAATCCACTTTTGTGGTACTAATCTCCTTTCTAAACTCCTTAATTATCATAAAATTTCGCTTTGCAATTAATGAACATAGAATAAATACTTATAAGTCCCTAAACCCACAAATCACCTTAAACATCAAGGATTAATTGGCTAATATATGATTTGCTCATATGAAATTCTCCTAGACATTTCTACGAACACCTTTCGGGCGTAAAAAGACCATGCTCTTAGCAATTGATTAGCTACTTCAACCCTAGACTAAATTGCATCTCATATGAAGGATTCCTTATAGTCTAAGCCTAATACTCCATAACCCAACTTCTAATCACCCTAATCTACCTAACCCATGATCCATACGATTACTATTCACTCATGGAAACAAAGGAAATCAAAACAAAAGATGATAAGTAGATAAACATGATTAGAGAAATGATATAAACTTAAGAAATCTTCAAATAATCATAAAAGATCCAAAGAAAAGCAAAGTACTAAAGATTAGAGAGAAAATCTTAAAACATGTCCAACTTAGGGTTCTTAAAGTGCTTAAAACATATATATAGTGAAAGGGGAAGGTACCGGATCAACCCGGGACAAATAGGGTCAAACCCGGATTTGTGCAGAAAGTGCAGCCTGCATCGACATGCTGCATCGACCTGGTGAAGAGGACAGGTCGATGCAGTGTGCATCAGTCCTCCTTTTCGCTTAGTGTTGCTCACATCGACCTCCTGCATCGACCTGGTGAGCTGGACTGGTCGATGCAGCCTACATCAGTTGGTGATTGGCTCCTCTTTATTCTCCTTGGTTCTCCTTCCTTCTCAAATTGATTCTCCTTGATCTTATGCCTTCATAGTACCTTGAATATACTCAAAATGCAATGCAAATGCAACATAATGGACCTAGGACTCTAAGACTAAACATAAACTAAATGGAACCTAATATGAAGAGAAAGATGCATTAAGTAATCTAAATGAGTGTAAAAGCTAAGGAAAATGCATGCTAAGGAGTGCTAAAATATGAACACATCAAGATATAGAGACAAAAGGATTATCGGAATAGTTGATTCCAGTACAAGTGGGAGTTTGTTGGGAATGTCATGAAATTATTTGTACTTTACTATTGTTGGGAATGTTCTAAAATTATTTGTACTTTACTCTAGTTAAAGTTGTAATGTCGAGGTTTGATAATCGTATAATATTGGGTGGTTATAAAGTTTTGCTAGAGACCGCTTATAATCTACGGGTCTAAAAACATATTACCAGTATTAGGCGA
This sequence comes from Pseudoturritis turrita, assembly GCA_900406555.1. Classification (NCBI taxonomy): domain Eukaryota; kingdom Viridiplantae; phylum Streptophyta; class Magnoliopsida; order Brassicales; family Brassicaceae; genus Pseudoturritis; species Pseudoturritis turrita. The sequence goes on from OVBL01000549.1 coordinate 240,122, forward strand.
TCCTACAGGGTCACTGTAATACCCTGTACCAAAAATAGAAATATGCCGTAAATCAAGATGTTGGAATCAAGAAGAATTGAGTTAAGAAAGCTCAATGAAGTCAAAAGAAGATGTTCAGTCACAATAAAACTCAAATGGATTGAGGGAATCAGAAAATGGAACAAGGCAAAGTATCAAAGGAACGGTACGGGAGAACCACGATCCAAATCAAGACAAAGCTAGTTGGAAAGGGTTAAGAAGACTTAGAAAGGAGTTTATGTCGAGGAAAATCTATTTTGGATCGAGAAAAATTCAGTTGGATCGAGAAAATTACGTTCTGGTCGAGTTCTATGACCAGTGGATTGGAAAAGTTTGATCCAGCGGTTGAAAAGCTATAAGTTGGTCGAATTTTGTGACCTGTCTGTCGAAGCAGTACGATCCAGTGGTTGAGGATTTATCAGATCAGCTCCAGGGTACATGCTTTTGCATAGAAAGGGTTAGGTGTCGATGTGTGATCATCTGTGGCCAAAGTGGGGCACATGTCCGCGTATCATCAAGGTTGTGACACATGTCAGAGCTGGTTTAATAAATGGCGAAGATGTTGGGTTTATTGTCGACAAACCACCCTTAAATCATGGATTTTGGTCTGCACAGTTTGCCTATATATAGAACCCACCTCTTTTAGAAAATCAGAGCTAAAATTCATACCAAAATGCTACCAAAACTTGTCCAGACCAAGCTTAGGTCGAGTTTTCTTACCAAAATATTGCCCAAATCGACCCAGATCAGTCCAGATCATACCATAGGTCGAGTTTCCAGTCCGTTTGGTGCATAAACGTAACACATGGTATAATTTCCAGTCGGTAAGCGGTAGATTCGATTATTTTCTTCCTAGATCCTTACCAAATAGTTGTTAAATCTAGTTTTATCCTTAGCTCCATGTTCATCGAGACAACAAGGAGTAAGATCAGATCGTTGTGAAGCTTTGGTATAAGAACCTCTGAGTAAAATCGGTGAGTTGGGATGTTTGTTGCACGAGACGGTTATACGCTTGCGTATAATCGTACTGATTGATTGTTGCTAAATATTCGTTTGAGGTTTAACAGATTGTTATTTATTTTTGACTAAGTACTTTGCATGTTCTAGTATTTGCATGTGATGGTAGTGTGTTGTGAGAAGTGATTGACGTGAGTGGTTAATACTCCACAACCATGTGATGGTGGTGTGTGGTGAGAAGTGATTGGCGTAAGTGGTTAACACCCCAAGGCCATGTCTGTGGTGTGGGCGTATTCGGTGCTTCTAGGATCCCTTACCCGAAGGTAAGAAGACATGGTACGTTGGTTGATCCCCAATGGCCAAGTGCTGCACGACGGTGTGGCCCGATATTCCGTCTCGTACGGACTCGGACAGAGATATTTTGCGGCTTGGGTATCTTTGTGACTACAAGTGCAAGTGTTCTCTTGTGTTGGAAGGAAGTATCTGATACGCAATTTGGGGCCCTAGAATGTGTTAGACATGTTTTGGTGTTGCATTCATGTTAGTGTTTTGTTAAGTTATAGCTTCCACATATGCATACTTTGATTGTTTGCTTGATTTGCGTGATTACCTGTTGATTGTTATTTTGGGTTTGGGTTGGGAAATTATTGCATGTTTAGTGGGCCTAACTCATTGAGTATTGCTAGAATACTCACCTCCCCCCCCCCCCCCCTTCTTTTCTTTCTTGCAGGTAACCAGTAGAGGGAAAACCTTAGGGTAAACCGGAACGTTAGGACCATTGGAGTAGTTTTGATATTTTTTTGTAAAATCTTGTCTTGGTGTATATAGAATGTACTACTCCTTTGGCGTTAGGCCTCGTCCGGACATATATGGCTTGTAATGTTTTCTCGGTTAATGTTAATATATGAAATATTTTCTTAAAAAAATGGCAAGTGATCAATGATATTAGTCTTGTTCGGACTAACACAACTCAAGATCATAGTACGGGTTGAAAAGTTTTAGGCTATGATCAAGAGAAATGGTACCACGGATGGATTGACTTAGGTTCTAGATTCGTTCTGGAACTTAGGTTGGACCGTCTACGGATATCAAATTGTGGTATCTCCGAACCATCTGGATATAGATTTGGTCAGAGGTGTTACAGTCACACACTTAAACAGACTAGATCAATAATTTATTGGGTTTCATAAATGATATTACATATATATATGTACGTGCATTAATTAGGAAAGGTCATAATCTACTTTGGAATATTATTCAAAGAGAGTTAATACACAAAAGCGTTTGGCCCATTATCATACCTAATCCGATTAGGTATATGTCTTAACATATATATATATCCACAAAGTGACGTTTAATAAAGATTAATTTTTTGGCCGAACATTAAAATCCTAATAAATAAAAAAGTTCTTCAAGTGATTTTGAAATTAGATCTCTGCGGTATTAGCATTTCCTTCGATCCAGTTTATGTGCGTGTGGATACTTGTAGATTCACGATGGAGTGCTCAACAACCTTGAATCGTTGGGTTTATTATTCCGCTGCAATTAAGATATAGATTTAATTCAGTATTTGAACGAATCCTAGCAATTGAATTCGCAATTAGTAATTTATAAATTGTTATAAACCGGTACGAGTTCCAACATAACTTTGATATGAACTTTTAATTTTGATGTGTTACGTATAAAAATGTTTAATGAAATATTAAATTGTATTCGATTTATATCCGATTTTTGAAAAATCATTAGGTCTGGACCGAGTGCCCGATTCATGTGTAGCGTGATTCCGAACAAAGATTAAGTGGGAGGATAGAACATATATTTTCACCTCTAAAAGTGTGCAAAGTTTAATAAAGTCGGTGATAGTGCAGAAAGTTTTAGAAAAACTGTCCCCGTGTTAAAAAAAACTCGAATATAGGCCTAGTTTTTATAAAAAGTGAAATAGCCCAATTGAGAGGTTGGGTTTTGGAAATGGGATATTAAAGGAACTGGATTACCTCATTTCCCTCTCTTAGACAGATATCTCAACTATGGCGTCCCATTGCTCGATGAGAGGAGCTGTGGGAGTAATCCTCCTCAGATTCTCCAATGGCGTCTCTTCCAGGTCCATTCTCAATTCCAGAAACCATCATAGCCTTCTTCTTACCATGAGGAACTCTCTCTCATCTCTCTCCTCAATCTCGCCTCACACTACTTCTTCGCCTGTCACAGACCAGAACTGCAGCAAGCGTCGTCAAGTCCGAAAGATTTGGATATCCTCTCCTCTTTGTATGGGTCGTCGCTCTTCCAAGATCGCTGGCCGAAAGGTCCGTTTGCCCCTCTCTCTCTCTCTCTCTATTAAATAGGGAATTAACAATTTAGTGGTTTTGAGGAGTCCAGAGCTGGTAGTTGTTGATGCACACCACTTGTCTGATGAAATGGCTCAGAGGAAGAGTGGGTTCTATCATGGGTTTTTACACAATATTTGTGTAACTGTAGTGAGTCTAAGCTTAAAAAAATTATCCATTTCATCGTATAGTCCAAGTGTCTCTTGCTCTTGTAGTATGGAACTCAGCAATGTGAAGTAAATACCATGATCCTCTTGAAACTTGTGGGTACATGGAAAATCACATACTACCGCAGAACACAACAAGAATGCTTCTTTTTATTTAAGGACTTTGAGCTTGACGTTTCTGGTGAATATAGGGGGCTCAAGATTCAAAGAAGGCGAAGCTATACTGTAGAATTGGCAAGGAGGTTGTATCTGCGTAAGTCTTCAACCTTTTTTTCTTTCTATGTTGCATCTTCTGTGTTTAGTTTGTTGGATTCAACTTCTTAATTCGTCTAAGGACATATGGTTATGACAAATATTATCATGTGTGGCGTTTATCATCATGCAGTGTCAAGAAAGGGGGTCCAAACCCTGTTTCAAATACTGCTCTAGCTACTATACTTGAGAAAGCAAAGGAACTAGATGTACCCAAGGACATTGTGGAGCGTAATATTAAAAGGGCTTCTGAGAAGGGGCAAGAAGCTTTTATGGAGAAGATTTACGAGGTTAGGTCACAAGCTTCAATTCTAGTTTTACGTTTGCAAGAGGGGCCGTTATGGTGAATCATCCTAGTAAGGTGGGGAATGGGCTGGTTATTTAAAACCTATGAATTGGTTTTAGATCATCTCTAAACCTAACCAAGGATGTGGTTACTGAACTTAACTCAACTTCACTACCTCAGTAACTAATTCAATGTGATGATTTCTTTTGCATATCAAATTTCCAGTTCCTCGTACAATTTCTTTTGGGTCCAATTATAAGATTTGATGATTCTGAAATAAACTTGTTTTTGTATGCTATAGGTATATGGCTATGGTGGAGTTAGTATGGTAGTCGAGGTCTTAACAGACAAAATTAATCGATCAGTGGCAGCTGTTAGGTCGGTTGTTAAAGATTATGGGGGGAAAATGGCTGATTCAGGATCTGTCATGTTCAAGTTTAGACGAGTTAGGGTAGTGAATATAAAGGTCACCGATGCTGACAAAGATCAGCTCCTTATTATTGCTTTAGATGCTGGAGCAGAGGATGTTATTGACCCCCCAACTTATGAAGATGATACTGATGAAGATAGGGAAGAAAGGTATACAGGATATAATACGTGCAAATCTCTTTCAAAACCTGAGTTTCTCAGCATTATGTTTATTGTTTTCTGTTGGTGATGAAACCTATGTTGTGTTGGAGTTAGAGATGGTCACTTGTTGAAACGGGTTAGAAATTTCTTTCAAGATTGAATTTGAAAAGTAATAAAGTGACTGAAGGTAGAGCTTGCAAGATGTTTCTTTTGCTTCTATGTATCATGTACCCATGTATATATAGACCTAGTTCATTTTTTTCTCATAAACAGTTGTTACAATAAATTTTCATAGAATGCGATATGAAACGAGAAAATGAATAATCATCTTGCCAATTATACAGATGGGTGTGACATGATGATCCCTAGATGATTCACAAGTAGTATACTTTCATGTTCTTTTTTTTTGTTTTCATCTGTTCCTTGTCTCTATATTTGTTCAGGTACTACAAAATTGTAACTTCTTCTGAGAACTACACAACGATATTGTCAAAGCTACGTGATGAAGGAGTGAACTTCGAGCCTGACAATGGCTCTGAACTGCTCCCTCTGACTACAGTTGAGGTAGTGGACCTTTGCTCTGTTCTGTAACCTCTGTGCCATACCCTTTTCTGCATGTCTAATACTGATGTTATCATCAACTTGAGCATTGTAGTTTTCCTGTTGACGTGTTAAATACATTGTAGATTGCATATGCGACCTAAGCAAAATTGTAAGTGGCAATTAAACTCATGACCCCTATGACCTCTGGTTCTTGGTGGCTCTGATTACAGGATATCTATCTCATATAGAAAAACTTACATTGCGAGATTTGATCGTGTGTCTTCTTTCTTTCATTTTAACTTCTCTTTCCCCTCAAAAAAAGTCACATCCTTATCAGTATTCATCAATCTTTCACTGGGAACATGTGATTACTGGGGATTGTTGTGGGTTGTTGCAGGTGGATGATGAGGCCATGGAATTGAACAAAGAGCTTATGCAGAAACTACTAGAACTTGATGATGTTGACGCTGTTTATATCGACCAAAAATGAAGAAAATACGTTACAGGAAGCTCCACTTCAAGATCTGTGAATTTGAAGCTCATCAGAAAAGTTATGAGGTCAATCTCTGAACTGGTTTTGTTGAAGTCTGCATATACTCTGAAGGAATTCTGGTTCTGGTACACACATACGTTTCAGTTCTAGTTTCTAATTTGAAGCTATAAAATCAAAACTATTACCTTATAATTTCTTAATAGATTGTGTCTTAACCAAAGACTGTTAAGCAATTTATTTATAATCATCATCACAGAGCAATAGACTGTTTTATCTATAAATTAAGCTATACATGTGAACTATAGCCTAATAAAAGTTCACGTAGTTTCCTCTTTACTCACTCTATCCAAATCACCACTCTGATGTGTTTAACGCAAAAATTAGATTCTCAGGGATAGCCTATTTCCCTCATCCAAAACTATCATATAGCACCAGACTATGGATCTCGATCTATTTCTCCATAAATCAAAAATTAAAGACTTATTTCCAGACAAAATGAAACTTCGAAACATGTACACACATGTGTTGGTTTTATCGGTTTACCACCTAAATTTGATACTAGCCACTTAACCCCGACATCAAACCAAATTACAAAACCAAGTCTACCAAAATCTTGACCAGTTACTCTGACTCTGAGCATAATGTCGATGATAAAGTTAACCATGATTTTGATTATTCCATGGTTTGGAACAAAATCGATTGTGGCTCAATCATGTACATACATATATATTTTTTGAATTGAATCATGTACATACATATCTAGATCTGTAAAAATCATCTTTTCCGATAAAATCTCAGATCTCTGCAATCGTGTTCAAATCCTTATACATGACTTTCGAAGAGCTCGTGTAATCGTTAATATAAGGCCTTCGCTTTCTCTCTGATCCATCCTCATTCCTTCGCCGTCGCCCACTCCGCCACCGTCTCCCTCTTTTCCTCCCAGACGCTTTCTTCCTCCCGCCGTTTCTCGTGCCCAGATGTTGTCTCCTCCGTCTGTTTCAGTTCCGACGGCGCTCTTGTCGCCGCATCCGATATCTCTGGTCTCGTTCATGTCTTTGACATCAAGGAAGATCCATTAGGCCACTTCGTCTTTTCTCTTTCTCTTTCTCTCGAAAAACGAAAAGTCTCGTTATGTGAAATTTATTATCGATTAAGATTGCTTCATAATTTTATTCCGAAGATCAAAAAAAATCTGTGAATTTTGTTGATAAATTTGTAAAAAAAAAACTAGAAGAAGGAAGGAAATCTCCCATTCAAACAGGTAAAATCAAGCATGTTTGTTTGATTGATTAATGGTTTGTTTGATGTTTGTCTTTGGTTTTCGTGTCCGATCTGAACAAAATCTTGTATAACCTAAACCCAGATCTACTTGTAATCGATAATTTTGTTGTGATTGCATCAATTTTTCCGATTTCTCATTTGGGTTTGTTGAATTTTGTAATAAAGAAATTGATTTAATCATGACAAAAAAAAAAAAATTGATCTAATCGAAGCTGAATCAAACTCGATCTATGTCCTCATACAGTGTGTAGTGGTTTATTAGTTGTAATCGGTTATAGTCGGTTTAATTTCGGTTTAGTTTTGTGTTTAGGTGGTTAAGATTGAATTGGTAAATAGTAAACCGAAATAAATCGTGGTCTGTGTCTAATTTGGTTTCGAACTTTCATTCCGTGTAGATATAAGTTTCGAAATTTTATTTTCTGTGGAAATAAGTCTTTAACTTTCGATTCATGGAGAAATAGATCGAGACTCAAAATTTGTGTAGATCTGATGCTATATAATAGTTTTGGGAGGAAAATAGGTCGTCGATCCAGATTTCCAACTCTATGAGAAAATCCCGTCTTATCATTCGACACTAGAAACATTGTGAAAGAATACCCATTATATAGGCATAAGAACCGTAAAAAATTAGTAAATCCCAAATTCAAAGCATATTGAAATTAGAATTTTTTTTCTTTTTAGATCAAATTAATTTTTCTTTTTAATTTGAAATCAAACTACACCATGTCAAGTTCTCAACTAGATGTTGAAATCGTGATTCCACACAATTTTTTCCATGGCGAAGAAGAAAACTCAAATTTGGAAAGAAAAACCGTAAACTCAAATTGGAAAAGAAAAAAAAATCACAAATTAAATAGTCTTTTATTGTTCTCTGTTTTAATAATACGGTTCATTTGGTTTTAAACTTGGTTTGTTATCATTAGAGACTATTTAACCTTTTATCCAAATGTCAGTTTTAAAACCCTACAAAAAAAAGTCTTGAGTTTTTTTTTTTAAATGTTATGCGCAAATGTGAGGATTTCTTTACCCATTTTTCCATAAATAATAGTTCATACACGGTAATATATTTGTATGTTATTATTCATATGTGTTTATGTACCTCAAAAATTTAAAATAAAATAAAAATCTTAAAGAAAAGGTCAAAATAAAATGGAGGAATTTCAAAAATGCCACTTTTGAGTTCTCAATTTTCAAAAATGCCACCATGAGTTGTCCATTTTCAAAAATGCTACTTATTAAGGATTTTTAAACCCTAAACTCTAAAATCTTAAACCTTAAAAAAGGTTTTGACCCATAACAAACCCTAAAAACTAAACCCTAACATAAAATAGTTAATCCAAACATAAATGATATTTTGAATAAATGATATAATTTTAGTGGTATTTTTGAAAAAAATTTAGAAGTGTGGCATTTTTGAAAAGTGGCATTTCAAAAGTGGCAATTTTCACATTTTCTCAAATAAAATTAGAAAATATTAAAAAAGAAAATTTTAGCATTTAAATTAGTATATGTAAACAAGAAGTGTAAACGAATAGTAAAATAGAAAACTATGAGTAATATATAAGTTTCCATATGTTAATTAATTAGATCATAAAAAGTAAAAAATAAAATATTAAAGCAAAACTGAAAAATAAAATTAAGAAATATTAAAAAATGAAATTTTAGCATTTAAATTAGTATATGTAAATAAGAAGTGTAAACGAATAGTAAAATAGAAAATTATATGAGTATACTTTGTAATTAACACTAAAGAAAATAAGAAAATAAATGATGAAATAGTTATTATTCCTTTTTAATAAAAACAAAAATAATATGTGTATAGAAAAAAAAAAGTCAAATACGATTTTAAAAAGTAAATCCAATTCAAAAATATGAGAATCAATTCGTCAATGTTTAAAAAAAAAATATATATATATAGCTAAATAATGAAAAATAAACTTAATTCAAATAGGATTAGAAAAAAAACTAAAATATTTGGAAACATGTGATAAAATTTAATTGGATATCAAATAATAGCTAGAATAAAAAATAGGAGAATCAAGATAATCAAATAAATGCTAGGTTTCTCTATTGGTGGTTATGTGTCGGCATTTTCAATCTTATTTTATTTATTTTCGCGGATAATCATATTTTATTTTTGATTTTTTTATGGGTATTAAAATATTAAATTATAAACCCGCGTATACGCGGGTCCTAATCTAGTTATATATAAAGATGAGCTCAACAAGAAGAGTTTGCTAAAGAAGAATTTATAGGGCCGCCGGCGAGAGGGTGGCAGAAAAAGAGCCGCCATGGTCTCCTAGGCCGCCGAGGAGCCTCGTGATGGCGACGTGTTGGTTGCAAGAAAAGGGTTGTGTGCTAGCCGCATGAGGAGGAGCACGTGAGGGTCGCATGATGGCTTCATGAAAGCCGTGTAACCGCCCGCATGGCAAGAGAGTAAGAAGTTCTTGGTAAGAGCGGAAGAGCGTGATGTAGAAAGGAGTCTTGTGACTCTTTCCGGTGAGCATCAACATGTCTCTCAAGGTGGAAGTTAGATTGTATAAACAAGAAGGTCTCGGAAAACATAGTCTCATCTCTTAGTTGAATGAATATACATGTGAGAGATTCCAGAGAGTTGAGAGATAACAAGGATGATAGATTCATGGAGGGCCATGGGCATAACAAGTCGTTTCTTACTAAGTGTTAGTCAGGGTTTAATGTTTTTATAGGTGTTAATGTTCTCTGGGTATAACTCATTGATAATAGTGTAATACTGGATACCATTCTCAGTGAGATGTAGGCTAATCACACTGGTTGTCGAACTCGTTAAAACCCCTAGTCTCTTAAGGTTTTATTTTCACATTGAATGATGAATCTAACCTAGTGATGAATTGATCCACGGTTAACTGATATTCCGTGGACGGTTTAGCTCATCAATTAACAAAGATTTACAACAAGTAATATCAAAGCTAGGTTATCGAAAAGTCATATTTTGTGCTTTTTCATGATGTCTTTGGTTTGATTCATGTTGTGGAAAAACAAGATGAGAGTGTGATTTTGGAGGAGAAAAATGAGAGAAAACACTTCTATCAAGGTTTGTTTAAGACTACGATCGGACGCTCATATGTGCTCCGATCGAACTGAAATGTTCAGAGAATTTTGTTACTCAGTAATCTCGATAATTAACCGTGGATTTTGAATTCCAACAATTGATTCGCCATAGTTTTGGGTTTTAGAGAAGTTGTTTGCTGCAATTGTGATTTCAAATTTTTGAGTGTGTAATCTTGAATGTTTAGTAAATATGATGGTTGGTTCTTCTCAGTTTGAGTTAAAATTTTAAAAAAGTGTTTTAGATGTGTATATCTAGGATTCGTACGGTGGAGATATGATTTGATCACCAAAATCCTAGTGAACTTATAGTCTGTTTTGAGACTACATACTTGAGTCTTTGGAACTTGAGTCTTGTATAAGAAAAAAACCTGATGGAAACAAAAAGCTTGCTGATGGCGTAACAAATCAAAAGGAATCTCAAACCAAGGACTAGATTGTTGGACTGTCGTTTGATATAAACTCATGAGGAAATGACAAGGAATCTCAAGACAAGATGAATATTGGTGGATTGTGGTTGAGACAAAAAGTTATTAGACCTTGTTGTAGGTCAAGCATGTATTGCTAATTACTGTTTTCCGTTCCTATTGCAAAAAGGGTTTGTAGGCTACCTAATCATAAATATATAAGGAAGAGGTCAACAAGGAGAAAACACTAGCTTAAAGACTTGAAGCTTAGAAATTTTGTGACTAACCGTCAGAGCTGTCGGCGAAAAACTGCCATAGCAACAAGGAGAGAACACTATTAATTTAGTTTTATTTTAAATTCCAAATCAGATCGTTTGGCTCGTTATGCTAAAATTATGAATTTTTAGGAGTCTATTTGCCATCGGTCTGGATTGCCAGACCAATTATTTAATTTTAGTTGTATGGTTAACAAGAAAAAAAGGCTGTTAATTCAATCATAATGTATATTCTCGGTTTTTAAAATGAACGTTTATAAGTAATTTTTGTTTCCAATTTTAAAATTTAAAATTATTAAATTTATAACTTTTGATTTTTAGATTAACAAAATTATTAAATTTATAAATTAAATCTTTACGTCTTCACACAACGTAGCCAATCATCTAGTTTGTGGTTGTTGGAGAAGAGGTCACAACTCACAAGTTGTCAAGGTGCGCCGAGATCTCGACAAGATGACAACGAAAATATTGGTCCAGATTAATCAACGTTTTAATTAGATGGAAACTATGTATGTGTCACGAATTGAATGTAACTATAAACTTCAACATAAATTGTTTGCATGATCCTGCACATCAGAATTTAATTAGACCTCGTCCAATGGCTAACTTCCAAGATTTTGTTTTAATTTATTGTAACGGTTGATAGAGTGCAACTCTCCCATCGTCTAGGTCTGATTAGAAAATTATCTATATATATCACAATAACAAAAAAATATGTACCTATGAGAAAACATACTATTAGATAAATAAATTAAAGCAAATGAAATGATATTAATTTATCACCGACACGACGTTTTGTAAAAAACGAGCACACTTAACACATGGTATGATCGTAACAATAAAAAAGGAATGGATCAACGTGCTCGAACAAAAGGAAAAATGTAGTAATGTGAGTAGTCTTGCGTGGCAATCATGACGAAATAAGCATTTACCAACTTGTGAGTTATAGGCATTTTCAACGTTCATTACATTTATAACATTTATTCATTTACCATATGTTATATTTCTATTCCAAGAAATTGTGTAGAATGGATCAAAATTGGAGATCTATGCATATAGATTAAACCTCTTATAGAAAATATTGTTTTGAGTAGTCTATTTATTAAGCTGGTTTAAATTCATCTTATCTATTTCAAAACAACAGCAAAAATATCATTATTTATTATTTGTTGGGTTGACTGCATAGACTATCTTAAGATATGTCGTTCCAACGTATATGTTCTAAATTTAAAACAAAAACTGATTTTTTTTTATCCAATATCAAATCTGAGTAACAAGAAAACAAAGAAGGAGACTTTATAGTCTCAATGGGGAACACCCATAAACAAAAAAGGAAGGAAATAACACTACTAAGAAAATTATTTAAAGCAAAGAATTAGGGAAATAAAGAAAAAGTCTCAAAATGCATCTAGACACTTTTCTCGCTCAGTTTGAAGCTTTTAGCTGTTGGAGAGAGATTCTCTCAATCAAACCATGTGAAAATGGAAATGGGAGATTGGGGACGAGTCTCCAAAAATTATAGAGTCTTCTTTATTCTCTTGAAAAGGAAGATGTTGTAGATTCATTAGCCTTGGTGCGAACACGTCTGCTTATGGAAAGTCTTCAAATGATATCTTCTTAACTTTTTAAACCTGCTGGCCGACCCTAAGGGGTTTTAAAACTTCTGTATCATTAATGAACTTCTAGAAATTGATTAAAAATGCTCGAGAACAGATGGATAATGAAAGCTCCTCATATGACCTCAAATACGGTCATGTGCCATTGATTGTGTTCCTAGGCTGGTATGGGCTGGTCTCATTGATCTCTTCAGTGGTATGGGCTCCTCCAACAGTAGGTCGGGTGGTGGTTACAAGGCCCATTATTCTCCATGATGTATGGTTCAGTTCTGTTGGTGATTTCGGCTTGGACATTATTGGCCATCGACTTTAGAGCTATATATACTTGTTTTTAGCCTCTTTATAAGCACAAGCCACAACAACCACGATACAACAGCCCCATAAACAATTCTTTCATAGTTTTTGATTCAAAAGCTTACAGAGAGAAGATCTTGCCTAGTATCTCTATATATAGATTTTTAAACTCTATTATTTCTTTTTGAGTTTCATGATCATTAATTCATACATATCTCTTTGCTTACTATCCTTGATGATGTGTTAGTAGTGTGTTTGTTAGTTTATATGAAATCAAAGAGTTCATGATATGCTAAATTAATATCGATTGATTAGGGATTGTCTTCTATGTTCTCCACATTTACTTGTTCTAAATGCAGGAACTAGAGTAGCTAACTATGTACTGATCTTGGGTTAATTTACAAGCCAAACATTTTTTAAATTGCTTGACCTAGTATTTGGTGAGCAATATGTCATAACCTCTGAAAGCTGAGTTATGGACTATTGTGAACAATTAACTTTAACGAATTAATGTATGGTTTCTTCTTGTAATAACCTTGAAAGTTGAGTCTATTAGGTTGTTAAAACATAGTGATCGGAGCCACGAAATTGGAAAGATTACACCTTCGTGATTTGAGTTCTAGAACATTTTTTGTCAAATTCCTTGTTAATCGATTCATATCTTGTGTTTCATGATTCTCTGCGGTTATTATTTTGCCTAACAATTTCTTCATATTGATTTACATCGTTTAGTTACTTGCTTTTTAGTTATTAACTTCTAATTTTCTTCATTCATTTTTCTCAAAACAACAAACCTGACATTTTTCATCTTAGCTAGATTTGAAGCTTATATATTTGTAGCGTAGCTATCTGGTCTTTAGTGGATCGAACCAAAAGTACTACTCTGTTTGTTGTGCACTTGCATAAATATTTCCGGATTACAACCTGAGCTCATCAAGTTTTGGCACTGTTGCTGGGGACCAATATCGTTGCCTACGAGTTTTGTATTATAATCTACACTACAAGAAAGCAACCGATTTCCGATGGCTATATCCGTCGGAAATTCGTCACAAAGGGCAATGGCTGACATATTTAAATCGTCTGAAATTGGCCGGAATTTTACGACGGTTTTCTGATGGAAAATTACAGAAGGATTTACAATGGAATAGATCCGTCGGGTTATTTGCCGATGGATTTCCGATGACACATGTCCGACGGATTTCCCATAGCCAAATTTCCAATGGATTTCTGATGAATTAGAGCAATTCAGGCAAAAAAGGATGCAAAGCAAGCATTTTGGATGTTGGACAGCTTCTAAGCATCACATTTTAACTACCAATGCAAAGATATTTGAACTGCCAGTGGTACTTGATATACCTCATATTTTACCACTTTTAAGTATGTTTTTAATAAAGTTTTAACAATCATCGTTTTTTAGTGTTTTGTAGTTTTCATAGTCTTTACAGAAAATTGGAGCAATTCGGGCCAAAAAATTATCCAAAACAAGCATTTTAGACGTTGGAAAACTTCTAAGCATAATTTTTTTGGCATCAGATGGAGACTGTCCCACCGTTGGATCACGCTCAATTTTTGATATAAGATAGCTGGGAGTGTTTCCTTTCATCTTCAAGTCGTACCGTGTAAATCCAACGGTTAGATATCAAGATATGCTCGAATTACTGAAGATTGGTCAACTTGGGTTTGAGCTGAAGCAAGCAGAGAAAGGAGGCAGTGATCGATCGACCACACCCTAGGTCATCGATCGATCACCAATGGTGAAAAAAGCACTAACCCGAAAAAGAGAGGCAATCAATTGCCCTCCCCTAGGGATCGATCGTTTGCCTCCCCGAATATATGGAAATTTTGATGTTATCGATATTTTCCTAAATCTTTTGGGAATATACCATAGTGTCCATCCCTCTACTATATATTCACAGCAGCAGCCACGAAAATAAGAAAGCTTTTCATCATTATTCAACACCAAAGTATTTAGTTTCTCTTTTGTTTTTTCTTTGTTTTTTGTTCGATAGGGGAGAAGATTTCACCTCTTTGTATCTTTATAGAGAAATTTTCTGAACCCTTTGCTATTGATCTTAATTAATATGTTTTCTACTGCTTTTGATTTGATTTTCATAATCATGTGTGAGTGCATCCTTAGTTGGGACTAGGGACAAATTCAAGGGGTTTTTCATGGTCCGATAAATAAGATTTTGGAATAGAGTGGCGCCCTTGATAAATTAGATTAGTTTTTCATCTAGATCTATTCATTAATACATGTTTCTTTACTCATATTTTAGAACTTGATATTAGAATGACTTCGGCTTGCACATCACTTGAGTTATTATTCTGATGTTTGATGGGCCTAACGCTTTAACCTGGGAGAGTTAAGTTACTGAGTTAGGTGAACAATTGAACCTGAATATGAATGCTTGTTTATCTATGTTATTGACAACTAGAGTTGATTAATATGATAGTTTAGACATAGTTGATTATCTGCCACGATAGTGGGTTAGTCATATAATATTGCTTCGAGTTCTAGAAAGAAGGAAAAACGATGTCAATTACCTCTAGAAATAGATCATGAAGTATTCGACCTATGAATCCTTGAGAATGTCTTGACTGTGCAACGCTTTAATATTATTATTTACAACGCTTTTAATTTCCTGATTTTTAATTATTTGCATCAACAACCAAATCCTGATTTTACCTAGCTTAATTCTTATTTCGGTGTTAATTATTGTGCACTCTATGTTTATGTGGGATCCGTTTCTAAAATATCGCAACTGATTCGCTGTGCACTTGTAGCTTTTCCATTGTTTTGTTTTAGGGCAAAAACTTGATACACATCAATACTCCATGCCCATCAACTCCCCCAGACTTAGCATTTTGCTTGTCCTCAAGCAAACACTAAGAATAGAGCTGAGGTTTGAAAATCACGGGAACTCATATTCTCTTTAGAACGTTGTAATGACCATTCATCTCATAATCAACATACTGCAAGAAAAATCCAAATCAAACTACCATGTACTTCTCCGCAGATATTCGCAGCCTCCCAGATTCAACCCACAATTTTGCAACATTGTCCATAAGCCTTTCATCGCTGGGTCTCATCGATGATCTCAATGCCAAGAACCTTTTAGACTCATTCCCGTACAATACCATGACAAACCAACCATAAAATCCTTGGTACTGTTTCTCTCCCCCAGACTTATTATTTTCTCATCATTTCTTCTTCTTTTCTTCTCTTTTTTATCTCAAAAGTGTAAGCAAATAATGGTATAACGGGAAATTTTCCTAGCCTCGTTTCCAACTTTTGTGTGATCATTCCTTTCGAAATAAAATAATGGGATTGCCGGAAATTTTCCTAGCCCTTTACTCGAAAGAAAATCTTTCCATCTTTTCTGTTTTTATTTAACTTAGAATAAAGGAGAGGAGTACCATCATTTTTCACACAAGATGCATTTGTCAGATACGGACGAGGAGTCAAGCCCTATGAACACCAGTCACATCGATGAGGTAAAAGGAAGAGCTCAGAAATTAGCTCGGGCTTAGTAGATCATGTTGGAAATATAGACGTCTCTAGTTAACTGGTCAGCCTTTTGATTTTTTATTAGTCGGATTTGAACTGATTCTGCAGCAATGGTCACTCAGATGAAATAGTCACACAATGAACCAAAAGAAAAGTCATCATTCCTAACAAATTTGACTCAATAAATCGACAAACTGACTCAAAGAAAAAACAAAAGAAAATAGCCTTAGTAAATGATGAACACCCTCCCCAGACTTACTTTACACTGTCCCGGTGTGAAAATAAATTAAGAGAAAGGCAAAAAGAGACTCAAAAGATGAAAGTAAAATAATTTTTTTTTTTTCCATAAAACGTACCTTGGCCCGGATCGATCGATCTAAAAACTTACGGTGGTTTGGTGCCCACGTGGATCGATCTATCTGCAAATATTTTTTTTTTGCACGTACTTTGCACGGATCCATCGACGTCGGGATCGATCGATCCACATGTAGATCGATCGATCTGATGCTGGGAAGTCGATCTAAAAACTTACGGCCACTCGGATCGATAGATCTGCCCCGTTTTTGCAGGGGTTTTTTTTTTTTTTAAAGAAACCTGAAACACTTATAACAAAAACCAAAAGTTAGAAAATAACTGAAAAAC
The DNA here is from genome assembly GCA_900406555.1 of Pseudoturritis turrita. Lineage (NCBI taxonomy): Eukaryota > Viridiplantae > Streptophyta > Magnoliopsida > Brassicales > Brassicaceae > Pseudoturritis > Pseudoturritis turrita. Next base: position 256,842 of record OVBL01000549.1, read on the forward strand.
AAAGTATGTACACTTACCGGTGGGTTGCCTCCCACCAAGCGCTTGTTTTGAGTCATTAGCTTGACTTCGGTCTCATGTATCAGTCAGGAAGATGAGCATGTGAACTTGCTCCAAAACAAGTTCCCTGATCAGTCATCTTAAACTCTAGAACCTTGCTCAACATTTCCTTCACACCTTTAGCTTCTACACCCTTCTCTTTAAACTCTGGAGTGAGAATAGCTCTAACCTTGGAGAAAGGTTCAAAGTTCCTTTGCACTTCACCTTATACTCAATCGTGTCGCCAACACACCTCAGAGGTACCAAAATCATATGAGAATCTCCCTTGATTCTTTGGCTCTTCACCTTCTCCTTGGGCTTGTTCTTTTCACGGGCTTCCTTGTTAACGATGTGAGGGTCTCCATCCAAGACTTCCTTGACCTCACTCTTAGCAACAAGCTCTTTCGTTGTCTCGATTAGTAACTTCTCCCCACTGATAATGGTCACACAAGATGCAATTTTGGTTGCTTCATTATTGGGTATGGCTTTGTAGAAATTTTTTTTGTCAATATTGGAGAATGAGACTCTTCCATTAGGAAAATCTACAACTGCACCCACTGTTGCCATAAACGGTCTTCCAAGAATCAAAGGCATATTAGGATCTTCGCTCATCTCCACCACCTGAAAATCTGAAAATCAGTAGGAACAAGACAATTTCCTACTTGAACATGTAAGTCATGAATGGTGCCATGTGGAATCGTGGTGGAAGAATCTGCAAACTTGAGAGATATCTGAGCAGGTCTCATCTCAGTAATCCCGAGCTTCTCTGCAATAGCCTTAGACATGAGATTAATAGAAGATCCAGAATCACAGAGAGATTCTTCAAATTCAACTCCTGAAATAGAGCATGGAACCACAAACTTCCCAGGGTCTTCCACCTTAGGCAATATCTTCATAGGAGGTGGTGTATTCCTTGCTTCAACAAAAAGGGCCTTGACAACTGTACGGCTTTCTCTGGTATCTCTAGCAAACTTCCGATATGCAGGGTTGCCTCTAAGTGCATCTTCAAACGAGATATCATGGGGAAGCTTTCTCACCATCTTATTGAATTCAGCTAATCCCCCTTTGTCAATACGATTCTTCAGTCTTTGAGGGTATGGAATTCTAGGGATGTACGACAATGATTCTGCAGCTTCCTCTACTTCTTTCGGTTTAAGCGGTGCCGGTACAATCTCCATCTTACTCTGAACTGATATTGCATTGCAGTGCTCTCTGCGATTTGTCTCAAATTTTCCTGGAAGAGTCCCTGGTGGTCGCTTGGCTGATGCCGAGATCTGAGCTACCTGAGTGTCAAGCTTCTTCACGTGAGTAGAGAGAGATTCAATCTTACAATTGAGATCATTGTACCTGCTGTCCACCTTGACATTGATCTCGCTAGCAGTTTTCTGCTGGTTGAGCAAGAGCTGCTGCATAAGAACCTTGAGTTCATCTTGAGAGTCATTCGCGGAACTCGTAGAAACTTGGAATGGGGCTGATGTTGTTGGCTGGAAATTGTTGAATGGCTGCTTCTGCTGAAATCCACCCTGAAATCCGTTCTGACCCTGATTTTGGCACGAACTGTTTCCCCTGAAAACCCTGAGAAAAGTTGTTATGAAAACCTTGATTTTGCACGCCAGACTGTCTTGAAAACCCCTGAAAAGCAGGAACGCCCGCGTTTTGCACGGTTGGTTTTCCCTGAAATTGTTGACCCTGAACGTTCACTTGCTTTGGGTAGATTTGATCTTGCGGGTTCTCGACATTCGTGCTTCGGTAAGACAAATTTGGGTGGTTTCTGTAATTCTGGTTGAAACTCCTGTTTTGCACGAAACCTTGCCCATTCACATAATTCACCTCTTGCAACTCATTAGCCCCTTCTTCAGTGAATTCCTGGTAGAAAATAGGGTCCGTTCCACTCTCGCAAAATTTAACACCTCTTTGACCTTGACTTGTCTTCAATAGTTGATTTACCTTCTCATTCAGCTCGTCGATCTTTTGAGACTCCTCGCTGTTGACACCCTTAGACCTATCATACTCAGCACAACAGTTGTTGGAACTTGCAGCCAAGTTCTCAATCAGTTGGTAGGCTCCATCCTTACTCTGAGTCATGAAATCCCCATTGCTAGCAGGGTTGAGAGCTTTCTTGTAATCCCACCCGACTCCATCATAGAAGATGCTAAGAATCTGCCCATCCGAGTATCCATGATGAGGGCTGTCTCTACGATACTCCTTGAATCTCTCTCAAGCCTCACAGAAAGACTATCCTGAATGTTGCTGGAAGGTGGTGCTCTTGTTCCTCAGCGAAGCCGTCTTGGATTTAGTGTATAAGTGATCCAAGAAAGCGGCTCTGCATTCATCCCAAGTAGTCAATGATCTAGGAGGTAGAGACTTGAGCCATCTCGATGCCTTGTCCGCAAGAGAGAAAGGGAAAAGCTTGTACTTGATGTAATCAGTAGGTACCCCATTTGACTTAGTAGTGCTGCAAATATCTTCAAAGTTCTCTATGTGATCCATCAGATTCTCAGATGGTAGACCATGAAACACGTGCTGCTTCACCAACCCGATTGTCTGAGGCTTGATCTCGTAATCCTTCCTTGCAAGGGCTGGTGGACAGATATCAACTCTGTTCTGGTAGAAAGTATGGGGAGTGTCCGCATCCCCAATCGCATGCGGTCGCTGCTGTTGTTGTTGCTGTTGCAGCAACTGTTGCATCTGCTATTGTGGCCTCTGAAGTTCAGCTACAGTAGCGAGTGCATCGTTGTCGATTTGATCATCTATTATCACTTGATTCGACCTTGTCTTCCTGTTCTCTCTCTCTAACCTTGCAAGGTCTTGGTTGCTGAAGTTGAAAAGATTATCAGATCATTTGCTTCTTTTTTGCATACACCTGAAACACACAAGAGAGAAAGTTGGTAAATCTTAGTCTAAACTTCAAACAAAAATTCGAAGGTAACGCAATTGGTCTCCGACAACGGTGCCAAAAACTTGATACACATAGTTTTTACCCTAAAATATCACTGCAAGTGCACAGCAAACGAAGTAGTATTTAGGGATCGAATCCACGAGAACCAAGTGAAACGCTACGAATTATAATGGATGAAACTAAGCTAAGATGACAATATGGTTGTTTGTTGTGATGCAAAAGAAATAGCAATATAAAAACGATGTAAACTCAATTAAAAGCAAGCGCTAAGTCTAGGAAAATTCGCAGGAATTCAGAGATCATGAACAGACAATTATTCAGGGAACGATAAAGCATAGTCTCAAACTCAAACATGAATGTATAACCAATCCACTTTCGTGGTTCAACTACTTTATCTAGTAACCTAAGAATCTAAACTGTCGTTTGATGTTAGAATTCTAAACAAGCATTAACGAGCAGGTTTGATATGTTCACAAATTGTCTTAACATCAACTTTCGTTGGCTAAGGACAATTTGCTCACCTATGTTCTATCTAGCAACCTATAACACTTTTGATGAATAGATTAAACCTAAAATCAGAGACTAAGTGATCAATTTAATCTAAGCAATGAGAACAACGATAGGTAAAGACAAGATGATAAATCCCTATCTATATCTGATTCAATGATTCATAAATTCCCTTGAAACCCTAAACCTAACTATAAAACTACTCAGACATGGACGTAAAGAAACAAGAAGGAGATGAAGAAAAACTCATGATAATATAATTAGAAATCCAAAAGGGTTCAGAAATCTTCTCAAGAGATGTAGAGTCAGAGCTTCGTCTCCCCAGAGCTTACAAATCGCGAAAACCAAAAGTCTGAATAGAATAGAAAGAGTATGTAAAAACTTAGCCTAAACAATGGCTCAAACTCGAATAAATATATTAAAAACGTTATGGATGAAAATAAATGGCAAAACCCTGTGAAAATAGGAAATTATAAATTACTTTTCTTTGGTCGGAGGGGCTTGGATCGATCGATCTGAAGTAGAAACAAGTCGATCTAAAAAGTCTCGGGGTTTTGGATCGATCTAAGATATCTCGGCATTTTGGATCGATCGATCCAACAGTGGATCGATCGATCCAACAGTGGATCGATCGATCTAGCATCCTTTATGCTCCTTTTGCTTCATTCCATGCTCCTTATGCCTTAGGTTTCTTACAAACGCGTTCCAACCCTGAAAAGACACTAAAATCATAGAAAAGACTCGAAAAACCATTGAAACTTGGATTAGAATGCGTTAAAAATGCAATACATCAATTATATAGACACTTTTGAAGAAATCTGCAGTACAACCCGTTCCAATGGAGTTCATGCCGACTACTTCAAGTGCAAGTTATATTATTTTCTCTAAGTGACAAATCACTTAGATGGATGAAGTCTCTACCCCCATAGTCCATTACTACATGAGATGAATACAAATGAGCCTTCTTGAACCAGTTCTACACGAAACAAAGATCAAACTCTATAAGGAGTAAGATCTCGGGTTTTAAACAAGGACCAGCGAAGTCTTTCTATGAGGCTTCAGAACGATACAAGGAGAACACTAGGGACTGACCTAATCATGGTTTCTCTAAAGGAAATATCTGGAACATCTTCTACAATGGAATCGATCACAAGTACCAGCATTCACTAAACACTGCGAGCAATGGAAATTTCATGACGAAATCAGTACCGAAAGCCAAGGTTTTGATCGATAACCTTGCTGCTAGTGATGCTAATAGTTGCCCGGACTACAATAGAAACATGCGCACCACTCATTCATCATCCGATTCAGCCCAAATTTCGGAGCTTAAGAACATGGTTTCTCAACTACTTAAGGTTCAAAGAAGAGTTCATTCTATTGAAGATGTTATGTATCCAATTGGTGAGCCTATTATGGAGTATATTGGAGATGATATAGAGGAGAACCAAGAGGAAGTGAACTACATTGGTGGAAATTACAAAAACAGAGGTTTCAACAACAACTTTCGGTCTCATCCAAATTTGTCCTACCGAAACACTAAAGTTGAGAACCCTCAAGATTAAGTTTATCCTCAACAACACGCCCAACAAGGAGGTCAATACCAGCCTAAGCAACCATTCTACCCTAAGGGAGTCTATCAAGCGAAGCAACCATTCACTTTCCCTCAAGTTGCTTCGCCGGTTCAACAAGAGAGTAAACTTGAAACTATGATGAAGCAATACCTAGAAGTTTTGAAGCAAAACAAAAGGGAGATCAATGAGAAGATAGATAACATGTACAATGATCTCAACAAAAAGTACGAATCCATTGCCACTCATGTCTCTAAGTTGGATGTACAAGGTGTTGGGGTCAGATTCCACCTCTTGAAGATCAACAATTGGAAAATGGCTAAGTATGAAAAAGTACTAGAAACGGGATCCCTAACCGTGAAGAGTTGGTTCGGGATCCCTAACCCTGAAGAGGAGTTGGATCGGGATCCTTAACTGTGAAGAGGAGTTGGATCGGGATCCCTAACTATGAAGGGAGAGTTGGATCGGGATCCCTAACCGTGAAGAGTTGGATCGGGATCCCTAACCATGACAAGGAGTTGGATCAGGATCCCTAACTGTGAAGGAAGAGTTGGATCGGGATCCCTAACCGTGAAAAGTTGGATCGGGGTCCCGAACCGTGACAAGACAAGTTGGATCAGGTACCCCGAACCGTGATTTAAGAGTTGGATCGGGACCCCTAACCGTGATTGAAGAGTTAGATCGGGACCCCTAACCGTGAAGGGAGAGTTGGATCGGGATCCCTAACTGTGAAGAGGAATTGGATCGGGATCCCTAACCATGACAAGGAGGTGGATCGGGATCCCTAACTGTGAAGAGGAGGTGGATCGGGATCCCTATCTGTGAAGGGAGAGTTGGATCGGGATCCCTAACCGTGACAAGACAAGTTGGATCAGGTACCCCAAGCCGTGATTGAAGTAGTTGGATCGGGTACCCTGAACCGTGACAAGGCAAGCTAGGTCATGTACCCCGATCCATGGGATGACAGACGGATCGGGGTCACGACCCACGGTGAAGAAGCTGGGTCGTGTACCCCGATCTATGGTACGACAGACGGATCGGGGGTCACGACCCACGGTGAAGAAGCTGGGTCGTGTACCCCGATCCATGGTACGACAGACGGATCGGGGGTCACGACCCACGGTGAAGAAGCTGGGTCGTGTACCCTGATCCATGGCACGACAGATGGATCGGGGGTCACGACCCATAGTACGTCACCCGAGCCGTGAACCATGGTGTCACCCGAGCCGTGAACCATGGTGTCACCCGAGCCGTGAACCATGGCATCACCCGAGCCGTGAACCATGGTGTCACCCGAACCGTGAACCATGGTGTCACCCGAGCCACGAACCATGGCCTCATCCGAGCTGTGAACCATGGCATCACCCGAGCCGTGACCCATGGTGTCACCCGAGCCGCGAACCATGGTGTCACCCGAGCCGTGAACCATGGTTAGAGATTGGGCTGAGACAACAAGCCCACGAATTCAAGCCCACAAAAGAGATGACAAAGACAACCCATGAATCGAAGCCCATGATGATGATAGGTTTTGCTAGAAGGAAATCCCGAGGAATTAGGAAATCTTCCTTATCTCTTTAGACATTAACTTAGCCGACTTAAACTTATATATATACTCATGTAAACCCTCTAAAAAGGGGATCCGCAATTGACCTAGCAAAACCCTGTACTCTTGCTCTCATACAAAAAAGCTTTCTAAGCAGCCTAATAAAATACCATCTTTGGATCTCTGTTCATATTTTTTGGGTGGTTTCTATTCAGAAGTTTCAGATCTCTCTAAAAGACTCGACGAATTCAATTGGCGTGGATTTATACTCCCACAATTTGGCACTAGAAGGAGGGGGCCTTGAAATTTTCTTACACCGAAGAACCACCACAAAACTGATATGAAGACGATGACCAACGACGGAGACGATAGCGCTGCTGACACCAGAAACGCCGGCGTGGAGGATCAGGCGAACCAATCCAAAGACGCTGGGGAGACTTCGACAATGCTCACGGAGATGAAAGCCATGCTGGAGACACTGCTCAAAAAGGCGGAGGAGCAAGACAAGCTGAACAACACGATGACGGGCGAGCTGAAGGCCCTGACAATGGCGAGTCGAACCCGAGCCACGGGATCAGGTCTGGATCCAGCAAGACGAGTCGGGAGGGCCTCAACCCAACGGCCCTGGACTTCACAACTCCGCTCAACCAACCGAGGACCCGAGGAAGACTGCCACTACTACACTAAAGCTCAGCAAACCTAGCCTCAAGAGTCCAAGGGGCAGACGACACGCCAATCGAAGAGGAGCCTGCACAAACCATCAATCTAGAGGAGGAGAACCGAGTGGAGCAAAACATGGAGAGCCATGACAATCCTGAACACCTAGCAACTGGTCAAACCCGAACCGAAAGACGCGAGGCCATCCCCGAAGGAGATCAAGAGCTGCCCGAGGAAGAGGAGAACATACTCTGGGCTGAGCAAGCACGGATAAACGAAGAGCGCCGAGCAGGAGTCAGAGCCTAGAAAGAAGAGATGGCTATGATGCGAGCAGATATGGATCGAGCGGCTGCCGACATAAAAGCTGTCCGATCCATGATGCACAAAGCAACTAGCAAGGTGCCAGAGATAGATCGTGTACTGGAGGAAGCACAGAACACCCGGTTCACAGCACGGATAACTGGCACAAGAATTCCAGACCTTGAAAAGATGAAAGTCCCGATCTATGAAGGAAAGACCGATCCGACGAGCATCTGACGGCCTACGCTATAGCCATGGGACGCTCGAATTTCAAGGAAAACGAGAGAGACGCCGGACAATGCCTTCTCTTCGTGGAGCATCTTAAGGGACCGGCGCTCTAGTGGTTCTCAAGACTCGAGCGGAATTCCATCAACAGCTATAACCAACTATCTGCGACATTCTTAAAACATTATTCCATCTTCATGGATCCCGGAACATATGATGCCGACCTGTGGACCCTAGCTCAAGGGAAAAACGAAACACTCTGGAGTTTCATTGGAAGGTTTAAAGCTGTTATGTCAAAAGTGGAAGGCCTGAGCGACAAAGCAGCCCTACTAGCCCTGAAGCGAGCACTCTGGTTCAATTCCGATTTTCGCAAAGAAATCGCGCTGAACACCCCCACGACGATACAGGACGCTATGCATCGAGCCGCAGACTTCATCACCGAAGAAGAAGAGATGAAAATCCTAACCGAGAAGTACGGGAAGGCGAAGACAACGAACCATTCTCCCCAAGTTTCAACCCCTTCCAACACTAGGAAGAACAACCAAGGCTCCGGCTATATCCAGCACGAGGGAGGCTTTCGAGGAGCTCATAACTATGAAATTGACACTCCTGGATTCGGTCGAGGAAGAGGCCGAGGCCGTGGAAGAAGCTCATGGAGCACATGGACCAAAAGCGACAGTTCCTATGACG